>MNCI01017476.1:866837-1027010 GCA_015680685.1 Gnetum montanum
AGATATTTCTCACTAATTTAATTGGGAAGTTAAGTAGTTGGGAAGTTGTACATAAAGTTAGGAGGAATTTATGCTAACACCAATATTTGTAAATATTATAAATATAATATTACAAATGTTTTATCATTAATATTACAATTATGTTATGGGTAGTAATAATGTTTGAAAAAATAATGTCTTGAAGCCTTGGAATAATTAAATTCAAAAGGTAAGTCTAAAATCGGGGCTTCATGCTATTAGCATAGGTAACATTGTGTCATTGCTGAATTAAATTAATCAGCAAACCATTTGAAATTTTATTTTTGATGAACTATAGCTCTGATTTACTAGCATCGGCCCAAAATATCTCTTGACACCTATCTCAGTGTGCCTTTGTGTCTTTGTTGCCGCATTTTGTGGACTGGTATGCGATATTGAATGCTTCGGTGTCGGGCATGGCTGCTATTTTGGATTGCAGGTTCCAGGGCGAATGACATTTGTGATTGCCATTTTTCACCACCTGAAAAATTTGAAATGCATTCCTTGTGAAAGCCCAGGCTCGTTTGGTGAGGTCGTAGCTGGAGAATCCCTGCAAGAAAGTATTGCAACTCACGGCGGTGGTTTGATTTGCGACGGATTTATTTTTGAGAAACGTTTGAGCCATGGAGGCCTCTTTTTGAGGCACCGGTTACAGGAAAGGGTAAGGTAAGTTATGAAATGACCCTGCAACTGCCCGAAAATCCTCTGTGCAGTGCACACCTTGCGGATCTTTCTGAGAGCGTCTGTGATGGCGTTGAAGGCATAGGTCTGAAACAGAAACCCGAAACTGAAGATTTTGTTACTGAAATTAAAAGAACTACCACCACGAAGCTCTGATGGATAGCAACAATCTTAGGGGCTCCTCCTGCTGCTGGAAAGTTTTTATTACGGCAAAGGTTTGGGTCAATGCGCTGACAGGAACCGCGTCGTTTCTTCTAGCGAGTTGGGAATGTGCAGCACCACGAGACCATGATTTCAAAGAAATTTAGGGCCTTTTCTATTCTACATGACTTCTTCTTGCTTGCTCTACATTTTTTTTCTTTTGTAGATTTGAAACCTTCTACAGTTAAGCGCGTCTAAATCAGGGTTGCGATTTGAATGCGTATTCAATGGAGAAAATTCAGAATGTAGGCCTGCGTCGTTTATGGAATGATCTCTATTTTTTGGTTTTGCTGTTTTTACTTCTTCAGAGATTGCAACTCGTATCTTCTTCATTTCCGTGACTCTCACCCTTGGTATCCTTTGAAGCTTTCCGACGTTTCTCCATTTAAAAAAGATTTGTTGTTTATTCCTTCAAACCTTATCACTGCCTCCTTGAGAGATTGAAAATATGCTGCGGTAGTATATCCTCTCTCCTTTTTCTTTTTTTAAAAAATATATTTATGGACTATTATATGTTGCAACATGATTATTCCTAGAATTCTTTGTTTTCCATACCAATATTCCATTTTGGGCCACCCCCTAAATTCCATACCAATGATATGAAATAACACATTCACATCCTCCTACTCTTACAATAATGTTCAAGATGAGTCTTACTATTCCATAGAATGGCCAAATGTGCCAACAAAAATAATATGATACAATAAAATAAAAAATCATAATTTATTTTTAGGGAATTTGATAAAAATTTGACTTTGACCAATATGAATAGACACAAAATTATAAAAATAATTAAGTATATCCTTTAATATAAAGGTAGAAGATGTTAAATTATCTACATAATTTTATCTTATTAGTTTGTTTTTGATTTATTTTCACTAATTTTTTTTGAGGCATTGATGATTGTGGGTTACTTCCTTGAAACATAAAGGATACAATTTACCAAAATAATGATTGAATCATTTTACAAGTAGTAAATTGGATATACTTTATTATACTAACCTAAAGCTTACTTGTAGAACCTCTACTTGCTATGCCTCGTCCAAGGCTTTGAAAAGAGGTTTTCTAATAAGAATTAGAATTTATAACATTTACTTAGTATCTCACTAAAGAAATTTCTTTTTGAATTCATGACATTAATAAATATACAAATTCATCAAGCTTTTATCTATCTTAATTTTCTTATCATCATCAAAATCATTGTTGGAGCTTTGAACATGTGTCTTGTCTTTAAGTTCTTTTTCTTTGACATTCTAAAATTCCTATAATAACATTAAGTAATATAGTATTTTATATTCAATTCAAAATTAAACATCAATGAGAAATTACAAGTGTAATCTATTTAGAAACATCATCTTCTTCTGAATCTTCTTATTGATTTTGATCCTCATCATCATCTAAGACATAACTCTCTTGCTTATGATAAATGTATTATAAAAAATAAGGATATTACAACATACCTTAGTTATAATAAATTATATTATTCATCTAGTATAACTTAAAATACCTTATCAGTTAACCAATTGATGGGATGCAATATCATGTCTACTGCGATATTGCATCCGCTGCAATATCACATCCCCTACGATATCGCATCTACAGTGATATCGCGTACATGATATTGCAGTGCGCCACCAAATCTATAAATAAGAGGCAGCTCTCCCTTGTTTCTAATTCTAGACCTAGACCATAGCAAAACTCTAGCAGTTTTACCTCTCTAGAGATAGAATAATTTCCATGTGCCTGCAGTAGGAGCTCCAAAGTGAACGGATCTTTATTTGACCAAATATTGTACCTGAACACAAGTTTGTGTACAGAAATAAAGACGAACTTCTTGGATAAACCTTGTAGTGCATGGATTAGGCTAAATAGGACTTTATTTACTATTATTTATTGTTTACCATTTAAATGCTTTATTAGTTAGTTAAATTTATCTCAACCCTTCTCCCGTAGTTAAGTGAATTTAGTATGACCGCTTCGAGCACGTCCGTTACACTTGGTGATCCCAATAACGAATAGCGTTTGGTAACCATGGTTGCATTGGTTCAGGGTGTGAACAGTAAGTGGGAATGGATGCTGATGCTAGGTTAGTTAAGGCTTAGTTAGTTAGTTAAAGTTAGTTAATTATTCTCTTCACCCTTCACCTTATTAGCATAGGAGATAAAATAGAAAAGATATAAAAATCACATACCTTAGACTTACTTAACCATACAATCGTGATAAATACAAGTAAGTCTAGGAAGACAATGAACGATTAACCTTAAGTGTTCCATAAGGTGTGTAGGCACTTAGTCTATGGAGTTCGATCGGATCGCATGTGTAACACTCATATTCATATGGCTGAGTGTAGGGGTACCTCGCCACTCATCATTGGCACTGTTGCCGGGGACTAAGTGTTTGTGCACTAAGTAGAACATAGGAAATCACTCGCATCATTGGGAGCTTAATGAAGCCTTAGGGTTAATCCTACGAAAAATAACATAACAACAAACAACCCATCGAATAAAATAACAATGTCTTCTTCTTCGAACAAAAGCAATTCACCACCTAGGGATCATATAAGAGACAATCAACGATCTAAAACACATATCCAAAATCTGCCAGTTCCTTAACAATACCAAGTGGTATATACCCATCCTGATGAGTATATACTAGATTTTACCATTATCCTCCATCAGAACAAACAACTGCATTGGAGAGATTTGCAAGGTAACATAGTGTTACCTCCAGATCAGGCAATCCCTGACATGCTTCTTCGTGCTCTTGCATAGATAGGCATGGCACAACTATATGTTGAATACATTATAGGTGATTTTTATAGAAGGGATTACTATCCCACAGAAGCACAATGTTTAAGGGACTCGAGGAAGGAGAGCCACCATACATTGTTGAAAGGAGAAGGGGTCTCACATGTCCTAAGTGAAATTGGAGATGGTGAACCACTCATAATGGGTTCTCCATCAAATGATGTTCCCCCTCTTAATGATAGTGAGGAGGTGAGGCATTAGAACTTGCGCTCCTTGATACACAACCTTGGTTCTAATCCCCATGAATGCCAATTGTTCACTGAGGGAACAAAGACACATGACAAGGACGGGCATTCTAATCATCATCATGATCGAGGCCGTAGCAGCAAAAGAGAAGGTAAGAAACATCGTCATGGAAATGGTTCTCCTTCTTCTTCCCTTTCATCACATCATTCACCCTCTCCTTCCACATCAGGGCACATTCATAAAGAGCATAATGGTGAGGATAGAGGTAGGCAAAATGAGAGACATCGACAAGAGAGTCGAGAGCGAGGACAAGGGCATGAACGAAGGGAAAGTAGGGAACAACGTAGACATCATAGACGTCATGAAAGAGATGATCATGATGAACCCCTACTTGCAACTTGGAGTATGCTAGATATAATGGAGGTAGTTAGAATACCAACAAGGCATCAAAAAGATAGTCAGATCAAGCGCTTAGACATAAATAATATCCCACGGTTTGAGGTGGGATATAATGCTGATCTGCAAAATCATTTACAGGCATTCCACAATGCCTGCACCTTGTAGAACATAGAAAATGAGTGGCAAAAATTAAAGTTGTTTCCTAGGACACTCATCAAGGAAGCAAAGAGTTGGTACCGGTCCTTAGAACCGAAAACCATTAGGAGATGGAGTACGATGCTAGAATTGTTCAACAATAAATATCAAACGTACTCTAGAGTGTCTAACTTGCATAAGTAGATCCAAGGATGGAAGCAAGGTACTCACAAATCCTTGGATGCTACCATGGGCTACTACTATGCATTGTTACATCGTTGCTTGGGCCATGGTTATGCACAATGGGATCAACTCCACCACCTCGTAGATGGGCTAAGACATGAAACTAGGAGAACCCTTGGGACTTATGCCCAAGGGAGATTATTAGAACTTAGATCCCATGAAATTCATCGATTGTTGGAGCAAGTAGCTAAAGAATAAGGGGAGCTATGGAAAAGAGAAAGCACGGAAGAATATAACCATGATCCTTCCCTCCGAAATAAGGGAGTGAGATTTTGCGATGAAGATGATGAGTCACCACTTGAGGAGTTGGTGAATAGAAAGACCTTGTTGCTTCAAAAACTAACAATGGAAGTATCGGCTAAGGTAGATGAAATATGGAGCTCCTTAGATAGTAAAATTGAAACTATCCTGAAAATCATAGAAGAGTCTAAGGAGGAACGAAGTAGTGCCAATGATAAGAAAAAGTAGAGAGATTCAGGCCATGCACATGACAAGGGTAAGGGAAAAATGACTATCCTTAATGACGTTGTGGATTCTAACATAGATAATGATGGTGGATGTGAGATCTACCAATATGACCATCCTAAGGGATGTTGTCTAATCATCTTACATCTGCAAGAGTCCGGGGTGTATGTGCTTAACCCAAGGCTTAACATACGGTAGGCATCCTGAAGGTAACCTAAGGCAGTTCCACCAATCGTTAATGTACTATCTAAGTGGAACTCCACCACAACCCATCGGGCAACATCAGCAATGGAAACACCCACAATCGTGGGAGATGCCACTGCCTAGGCAACAATACCCTTACCGACAACCCAATCTGTATGGCTATTACGTGCAGTAACCAGTTTCTCCAAGTGACTCTATGAGTCACAAAACCCCACAATGGCACTACCAAGTTTGGGATTATTTTAGGACTCCTTCTCCTCTAAGAGATGCTCCACATCCATACCATCCTCCAAATCCATCCACCACTCTTACGCTGGTAGTTCCACTACCACGTACTCCAACAATGCAAGGGGAACTCCCCACTCAACCACAGCAACGTAATGCTACGAGACCTATAAACCTTCAACGTGCTGCTGGTTCTAACAACCAAAATAAGAGAAGACCTTTCCTCAAAACCAAAAGCCCAGACAAGCTCTTACAACCATAAGCAGTTGAGTCTGTGTACACCCCTCCAACATACAAGGCTTCAGAGCTCTCTTCAAATCAACAATAGGGCTCAATGCATACAGTTATGTTGACACATGCTATAATTGACTGGATCAAGGTAGGACACCTTCCCAAGAAACTATCTGACCCTAGAAGTCCCTTAATCTACCTCCAAGTCGTTAGGAATGAACCACGTAAGGCTCTTCTTGACTAAGGTTCTAGAGTCAACTTAATCTCATGAGAAATGTATCAAGCCTGGAACCTACCTCCACTCAAGAAGAGTAATATTCACCTATAGCTGGATGACCAGTCCATCACCATTCCCTTGGGATTGGTGGAGGATATCATTACCACTATGTGTGATTGGTCATACCCAGCTAATTTCCTAGTGATAGAAGTCAACAGCAACAAAGGGGACTTCCCAATTATAATGGGAAGGGCATGGCTGAGCACAATAGATGCATGCCTAGGAATTTGTAATCTTTCCTTGGAGATATCTAAGGTAAACATTTACAGAAAGATCAAGAAGAAGAAAGTTCCATGCATCACATACAGTTACTTAGAGGGTGATGACATGGAGGAATGCTCAACATCTCCTGCATGCAACTGGTGTGCCCTAGAAAATCTATGACAAAGATGCCTGTATGTAGCAACCACACAACAAGTGGACACCCTGTGGTTGGTAGCTAATTGAAAGAGCAACTAACCAACATGCATGGAATGAACTAGGGGATCAACTCATGCCCATAACGAAAGCATAGATACATTGGAATATGAGTGTCACCAACTTCCACCCCTTAACTTGAAAACATCAATTGGGAGAAGTTGGACACTTTTGAGAAATTCAAACATGCGCTCATTATTTCGAATCTCTCCCTTTCCATTTAGTCATGGGGGAGATGGCCACTTATTCTAATCATTCAGGGCCCTTAGTTCTTTTTAGTTTTTATTTTACACATTTTTTTTTTATACATTTTTGTTTTACACATTTTTGTTTTACAAATTTCTTTAACTCTTCTTGTTTTTGCTTTACAACATCATTATACTTTTTCATTTCTTTTTGTGTGTGTGTGTGTTATCCATCTTGTAAGTTTGTCATCCAATAAGTGTTCTTAATGATGGTATGAACTATTTTCCTATTGATTGCTAATGTTTGGTTTTTACCTTTAAGTTATGATGTTGATACTAAGGTATGGTTCTTTTGATATGAAAGGCAATGAGTCCACTTCATCCATTCATCCACAAGTTTCTATGGTCTCTCTCGGCTTGGAAATGTATAGTTCCTTTCTAAATAAGAACTATAACGAATTGGTGACTCAGCATTTCTCAAACTAAGGAAGGACTCAAAGATTGAAAAGGGTGTGACTTCAAAGGAACTTGATGCATTTGTGTTGGCCGATCTCTTGGGTGCTTGGATGTTTTTCTTCTTGAGTTTTCTTACCATTTTGGCATTACTCAATCATCGGAAAGTTGAGCAAATAAAAATAACAAAGTCTTTGCATGGTGTGGTTCTCATGCATAAACACATAAAAAAACAAACAAAAAATAGTGAGAATTCAAAGCACATCCCTTAGAAAAAATAATCATTTTAGCTACAAGCACTAGTTATGGAACTAAAATAAAAGTGTTCCCTCTAACTAAGGCCCTTCTCGCTTCCCATTTTCTCCTCCTTCGTTTTGTCAGAATGGTGGTGGCTCTTGGGTGAAGGAGTTCTTGTTACTTCAAGAGGATGGAATGGCTAAATGCATTAATGCGAAGTCACTAGATGTGGTATGTTTGAGGCTGGACTTGGAATGGGATCTACTAAGTCACATTAATCATTAACTACACAAGGGGCTGTACACCACCTTGTTCTTGGGATTCTATTCCATTCTCTTCTCTCCATCCTTCTCTCCATGGTTCACCTCATTTCCGGTTGTATCATTAGTATATATTTTGGTTGATGCATTATTTTCTTGTTGGTAAATTCTTGCGGTTAAGACTTTAACTCTTGTTCCAAATGACATTCCCAGAGCCTACAGACTCTTCGAATGTGGCTTTTTCAGGGCATTAAGGGCATGAGCCTGCTTTGGGGAGGACCCACTGGAATTCCTATTTGGTGCACTAGTTAAATTCTTTTCCCTAAAATTTTTGTAATCCATTTTATTTTGTTCATTTCCATATTTACATCCATTTCATTGATGTCATAGTTGTATCCTTTTCTCCATCTTTTTCTTGTTCCTTTTCTTTCTCCATTCTATCGCTACCAGAGGTTCGCTTTTAGTCATGGGGGTCCAGACCCAGATTTTTTCGATTTTCTCATAACCCCTACACCTTCAGTAGTCACCATGAATATATCTCCAGACCCGTATCAGCCATACCACAACTCAGCCAATGTACCTTTCATCGAAGCAAGGTATCCACTGCATTCTAATTCATTCATCCTTGCTAATATAAAGACTGTGTTATGTGTGTAGATGGAAATCATACACCAACGGATTGGATCTGGAAGGAACACTTGGAATGGAGCAGTGCTAAAGCAACTATGCAAGGAGAAAGATTAATGGAACACTTATGGATGGACAAAAAAAGGTGCAATCTTGGCGTTGGAAGCAGCAAACTTCTTCTCTTTTCTCTCTTCTCTCTCAGCTGCCAAATAAGGCCTAATTTCAAATGTATAAAGTGTCCACTCTTGTTGTCGTGAACACCAGTTTTTTCATGTCTTGTAATGATGATCCGTTCACATGTCATCCCATTCACCATTAGTTCCATTTGCGTCAACAATCCCATACCATCCCAATATTTTGTAATGAACTTGAGGACGAGTTTTTATTCAGTCATGGGGGTATGATGGGATGTGATATCGCATGGGCCGTGATATCGCGTCTACCGCGATATTGCAGTGCACCGCCAAATCTATAAGTAAGAGGCGGCTCTCCCTTGTTTCTAATTCTAGGCCTAGACTGTAGTGAAACTCTAGCAGTTTTACCTCTCTAGAGATAGAATAATTTCCATGTGCCCCCAGTAGGAGCTCCAAAGTGAATCGATCTTTATTCGAGTAAATATTGTACCTGAACACAAGTTTGTGTACAGAAATAAAGACGAACTTCTTGGATAAACCTTGCAATGCATGGATTAGGCTAAATAGGACTTTATTTACTATTATTTATTGTTTACCATTTAAACGCTTTATTAGTTAGTTAAATATCTCTCAACCCTTCTCCTGTAGTTAAGTGCATTCAGTATGACCACTTCGAGCACATGCATTACGCTTGGTGATACGAATAACGAATAGCATTTGGTAACCAAGGTTGCATTGGTTCAGGGTGTGAATGGTAAGTGGGAATGGATGATGATGCTAGGTTAGTTAAGGCTTAGTTAGTTAGTTAAAGTTAGTTAATTAGTCTCTTCACCCTTCACCTTATTAGCATAGGAGATAAAATAGAACAGATATAAAAATCACATATCTCAGACTTACTTAACCATACAACCGTGACAAATACAAGTAAGTCTGGGAAGACAATGAACAATTAACCTTAAGTGTTTCATAAGGCGTGTAGGCACTTAGTCTGCAGAGTTCGACCAGATCATGCATGTAACGCTTGTATTCATATGGCTGAGTCTAGGGGTACCTTGCCACTCATCACCAATCTTTTAAATTTATTACTATGTTCTTTTATATATCTTTTACTTCCAAAATGATCTAATATTTCTTGTGTACAAATTTAGAATTGAATGGCTCCACATTAGTTGCAACTAATAACTCTGCTATGGTAGATCATAGGAAACATTGTAAATCATCATCATGTATAGATATGACACCTATATCTTTATATTCCTATAATTCTTTAAGAATGATATTCTAATAGACTAATGATACAATGAAAAACACTACCTTTGTAATTGTTTCATCCTTCATTAAAATTAAACTAATTAGTTTGTTTCAAAATTTAATTAATTTTTAGAACTTGTAATTGACATCTTTTGGAATAGCTACATTCAAAAGAATATCTTTAATAGATTTCACAAAGACTCTATTTTATTTTATTTTATTTACTATATCCATCTTCAAATGCATCTAGTGTCTCAATTGCTTCAATCATTATGAAGAAACAGTAAATCAAAACATACATTGTTTTCTTCTTGTAGTGGTAACTTAAACTATATCTAAACAAGATATTACTATATATAAAATCTTTAAAGTAATTTATAAAAAAATTAAATAAGTGATAGTTATTCATATTAATATTTATAACTACTTTAGAAAACATACTAATTATCCTTTGTACACACTTAAATAAATTCTAAAAAAAATAAAAGAGTTCTTAACAATTATATTTTGAAAATCAAAAAATAGTATATAACTAATTTTTCCATAAATGAAAATTCCATTTCAAATTTGTAAAGCATCAAAGCAATGAACTTAGGATTTTGTTAGTAGAAGAGAAAACCTTCATGTTTCTTGATGATTGTGAACATCATTGCCTCTAAGGATAGAGACTTTAGGTGCTAATGTAGCATTGATTTCACATAAGGCGTAAGCCTTAGTTTTCCCTTAGTAATTTCCACATTATCAAGAAGACTAATAAAAATATATTTTTTAATTAAATACCTATTAGAACATCAATATAAATATATTGATAAATTTTGAAATTTGATCTTAATATGATAAAACTAAATTAATAACTATTATGCTATTCTAGTTTCAATACCTATTACAAATTCTATCTATAGTAAGGTTTGTGCATTGTTTAATAGATGAATTCCTATTGATAAAAAATTGAATGAGAGCTAGTTTTAGTGAATGTGAATGCTTCATTTAATCACATTTTTACTCTAGAGGGATCATTCTATTAATTACTAATTTTTTTGGCTCATCCTTTTTGATGAGCTATCGAGGAACCCCCTACACCCAACCATATGAATCACAAAGCATTCACATGTGATTTGGTCAGATTCTATGGATTCTGTAGTTTTCAGTTCACTAGTCTTCTAGGAAGTGAACCTTGCCCTAAGGTCATTCATTATCTTCCCAATTTCACTTGTGATGCACAGGGTATGGTTAAGTGTAATCAAGGCATATGATTTTTATTATTTTGTGCTTTATGTTCTTTAGTGATTAAAGAGAAAGTTGAAGTAATTTAATAACTAATTTAATTAACTAACTAACTAATCACTAGTTGGTCCTAACATAAGCATCTGATCCCACTTTCTGTACAAGTCTTGAACCCATGTACCAACTATTAGGTTACCAAGCATTATGCTATTGGATGCACTAAGCAATAATGCTATTGGGATTACGAAGTGAATACATGTTTACACTTAAAGCGGTCGTACTTATGTACTTAATCTATTTAGCTTAATTGATTAAAGTCTAATTTAACTGAATTTAGCTTAATTGATTAAATATTAAATAAAAATAATGAATGGATAAATAAAGCATTTAAACTATCCAAAATGCTATAAGGTTTATCAAGAAGCTCATCCTTATTATCATACACACTGGTGTGGTTCAAGTACAATAATGGTTGAATAAAGATCCATACACTCAATGACTTCTATTACGAGCACTTGGGAAAATATTCTAACTTTCCAATGTAAAAGGTGCAATATTTTGGCTACTAATATTAATTTTTGATGCTCATAAACATGGTTGGGAGCTCATGGTTATAGTTTTTTCTCTAGGGTTGCATCAATAGGGCCTTGTCAATGTAGCAAATGCTACATTAACAGGACCTTGTTGAGGGGGAAACACCACGTAAAAATGGTCCCATCGATGGGGGCCTATTAATGAGGCCATGTTAATGGGGGTCCATCAATGTGACACTTTGATGCTTCATCATGCCCCCATGATTGAATGAAAGCTCATCCTCGAGTTCCCTTACAAAATTGGAAAGATATGAGATTATTGACTAACTCTTAACAAACAAATGACTTGAAAAAATTGAGTGCTCAAGTGTACGAATCAAAAAATTACAAAAATTATGGTATTCATGACACAAAATTAAACACCATGACATGACTACACAAAAATTGGACAACACTTTCTTTGATGGAATAAGGTAGTGGAGAAGATCAAATAGTCCCAAGCGGTGGAGGCTCTTGAGGTTCCAAAGGGTCTTTGCTAGCTTTAAGCATGTGTGGTAGCTTAGGTAGCTATGGCTATCCTACTATGGCTATAACCTATAGTGGGAGGTAAAAGGCATCTAGTAATGCCTTCATCTTCTCCTCACTCTGAGGATCATTCACAATCCACATGGCATCACCAATGTGGGCTAGAATGGGGACATTCCACATATAGGGCATTATTGGAAACATCTCTTTTACATTGATAAACCAAGTAGTGAACTATTTTTGTTTGATTTTAAATGCCTTAACTACATTTTGTAGCTCTTGATAGTCATTCATCCTCCTAGCTAGGTTCTTAGTAGTTGATCATTGATTGGTGAATTGTGCCTTGAGAACTTTAAGTTTAGTGTTAGCCATCACAAGCTTGTCCTTGGTGTTCTTGTGGTGCTTGAACTCAGCCTTGTACAATAAGTACAAGTTGGCCACCTATTTCTCGAGCTTTGACCATGACTGTCTAGTAGTCAACATGGCCAGGTTTGCATAACGAAGATTAGCAAGCTTCATGTACTCTATTATCTCCTTGATTTGCATCTCCTTCATGCAAATTTCTACTTTATTGTAGAAATCTATGCCATCAATGATGGATTCCCAAACTTCTTTGCCTTGCTAAAGTTTTTAGAGGGCTTCCTTTGCTTTTGTGTTCTCTAACTAAATTTGTTTTTCATTTACTTCCTTTTGTAGACTGACCTACTCTCTATAATGGTGCTTGACTCTCTCAAATTCAAGAGCCTTCAATTTCTAGGCAGCTACCTCAATAGCAATTTTTTGGTGAAGGATGTGCACCTTCTCCTTGTAGAGATTCCTATTCTTTACTATCAATCTCCTAAATTCTATGTTTTCTTTGGCTAGTTTGTTCTACTGTTGATGGATAAAATCAATTAATTATTACTTATGTTAATCAAAATTCTACATGTGATGATTTTCTGCAGTCAACTGAACATTCTCTTAGTGGGTTTGATCCAAGGATTTTTGAATCTTATGTTGTGTGGCCTCTACCAACGATTGATAGACATTGTCATCTCCATTGCACCCTAAACCCCTTTGAGCTTGGTCTGAAGCTACTCCATAGCTTCATCTCTTGTTAGTGTTGGGTTGAGAAATGTGAGACTGAAAATCCGAGCTCTTAATTTGGTAACTTCTATAGCCAAGTGTTCATTCAGTCCTTTGGCATTTTTGAGTTTCCCCTTCAAGATTATGTTCTTGCACTTTACCTCTAGTAGCTTCGACTAGGTTATAGTAATGTTGTTTGAAAGGTCAAAGACATCTAGAAGAGGTTGCCCAATTCTCACCAATTAATCCAATAATTCCTTACACTATGCTACATTTATTTTGTTTCTTATGGTCCTTATGGATTTCTATACATCTCTAAGTGTAGTGATGTTCAATGCAAATGCCACAGGTGCATTGAGAGTCTCAGCAATATAATCAGCAGTCACTTCTACTACTATCTCCTACCCTAAGTGTTGCATCACCAATACAGGTTTTCCTTCACCCTCTTCTAAGTGCACCAAGAAGGTTGCAACATTCTCAAAGATTTTTGGGAGTGTCTGTTGTTCTATGAGAGATAATGTGACCTCTCTAGTGCCCAGATTCAACCTCACAGGCAATTACATTCTTTGGGCCAAGAATATGAACACACCTCTACCTATCAAACTAATTTCTTGGGCCACATCATTGAGATGACTCATTACTATTCTATACATAGATGTGTCCCTACCACTCATGATTTCTTGCTCATTTCTCTTGTTTACTCAAGATCCATTCCCAATATTTGTGCAACCATTGGACAATTTCAACAATGTCTAGTACTATTGTTTGAGTGGTAGGTGAAGATGGTGGTTGTTGCTCCTCTTCTTGAATAGTGGTTCTAGGCATCTTATCCTTCATCATTTCTACCTAGTTGGTGGCTGAAATAGTTCTAACTATGTTGGTGGTGTAACAAACTATTCCTTCCCTTCAACAGAGTTTTCTGATGAGGCATGGAAAGGGGAGTGATTTTCTTCTACGCTCATTTTCTTTAAACCACATCTTCATCAACTACCTTTGTAGGAAAATCAACTATAGAAGGTGGACCAAGAAACTTCCACTCAGAGCAGTGCATGATTAGGTGGAGAAGGTAGTGATTTTACTTGGCCTCACCATAGGATTAAGGTGAAAGGCCACAATCTTATAATGGATCCTCTTTACTAGTGTGAGTGTGCCAAACTACTTATGGTCAACACCATAGCATTATTACATCCATTCTTTCTTAATACTAGGATTTTCTTGCATTGGGATCTCATTAATATTTATCCCCATTTTTGGAAACCCAAGCATTGTAGCAGTGGCTCTAAAAAATTGAAAAACTCCTTTGGTGTTTGTGAGAAAATGTAAAATTTTCAAAGTCAGGTTGTGTATACTTATAGTATTTTTTTCCTTACATCGACAGGGCCTTATACATGATGCCTCATATATGGGTTAGCTCTATCAATGGGGCCCATCAGCAAAAATTTTCAAATGTTAATGTCTCAAAAAATTATGAGGAATTTTTCAATGAAATTAAGATCCATGGAATCCTAGAAAAGCTAAGAATATGATAAAATCATTGAAGAGGGTCTTTGAAATCTTAAAAATTTAAAAATTTGATGGAGAATATATTTATTAAAAAAAATAGGTAAAGGAGCACATGGTGTGATGTAGAGGAATGGTGTACGAAAGATTCTATTTGCAAAAATGCCTAAGGATAAGGTACTTAATGAACCCATTTAAGAGATATGCAAGTGGGTCCTCTCTATAGTAGGAACACACCTTGTTTTCCCTTGCAGAACCTCAACCTAAGAAATATATTGGCCCCATAGATGATTAATGGTTGATGGAAGTTAAGGACGAATACCTAGAAGATTCTACCTAAGAATTCAAGTACGTCAGACCAAGAAATGGAATCAAGAACATGGGCATCGACAGTGTTGTGAATTATGGTTAGCATAGATGGATGATAGAGAAGGTGAAATGGAATTCCAAACTAATGTCATAAGAAGTCCCTTGTGCATTTTGTGTTTAAAATAACCTAAGAAGATCCATCCTTAGTCTAGACCAAAACCAACCTTTTTTAGTAACTTTGCATTGCCACTCCAAGACCAATCCACCTCCTTAAGACATAAGAGTGTATCCATAGAACAACCACCATTCCATGAGAAGGAGAAAAAGAGAAGTAGGAAATGAGAGAGAGCCTTAGTTAGAGGGGATCTTTAGGCATGGGTAACATGTCTTTCTAGTTCCATAACTAGTGCTTGTAGCCCATTTATTTGTCTAAGGGGTGTGCTTTGAATTCTTGTCATGTTTTTTTATTTTTTTTCTTTTTGAATGGGAACCAAACCATGCAAAAACTTTATTTTACTTCCTATTATTGGAACATGGAACAGTAAGAAGTCAATGAAAAGCACTCAAAGCACTCAAGTAAGTACAAGAGTACAAAGAGTATTAGATCCCCTTGAAGTCACGCCTTGTACAAACCTTTGAATCTTTTTCAATTTTAAAAACTACCAAGGTCACCAATTTATTAAAATTTTGTTTAATGAAAGGGACCTCAAACTCCAAAAATGAGGAAAACCATAGATTTTGTGAATGAGTGGATGTCATGGACTCACTGCTTGTTCCATGAAAAAGAAACCATGACTTAGTACTCAACACAAAAATTTAAAAATAGAAACTGGACATTAGTAAAAAAATAGAAAATAAAGCACTAACCACCATTAGTAATAGCTATAGCACCACTGTGTCCTATTGGCACAAAGCTTGTTTATTAGCAAAAATTCAAAAATCACACTCAAGCAAAGCAAAGTATATAAAAAAGTTTAAAATATTTAAGGATTTAAATGTACTAAAAATGGTGTAAAACAAAAATTGTGTAAAAAAAAAAATAATTTTGAAATTAAAAGGTGTAAACTAAACAAATTACAAAGATAAAAATGTATAAAACAAAAAGTCAAAAAATTGAGAACCCATATGGATGATTAGCATGGATGGCCATCTCCCCCACGATTGAGTTAGAAGGAGGAGATTTAAAAAATTAAATGTTGTTGTTCATCTGTTGAGGTATTCATTACATTGGCTTGCTTGGGCTCATGGAAAAGCTTCACTTGTTGAATGTTGACCAACTACTTTTTATTTGGACTGTCAAGTTTGTCTATGGTCATGGCCCCAGATGGAAAGGTTTCATCAATTATATAAGGTCTCTTCCACAACATTTGGAATTTAGTTTTCTAAGGTATGTGTGTAAGGTTCTAGTAGAGAACCTTATCTCCTAGTTGAAATTTTACTTTTTGTATTCTTAGGTCATGTCATTGCTTGTTGAATGTCTTGTGCACTTCATTCAAGGGTAGGACCACTAATCAATTTTCATCTAGCACATTGAGGTTCATCAATCTTTCTTATTGTGCTAGGCTTAGGTCAAGATTTATTTCACAGGTTGTTGAGAGTGTACGGAGCTTAGATTGAATTAGGAGTGTTGGAAGTTTTCCATACACTAGCTCATAGGAAGAGTATCCAATAGGGAGTTTCCATGTTGAGCAGTAGGTCTAAAGGGAATCATTGAGTTTTTTTCTCCAATCTCTCCTATATTTTCTTATGGTCCTTGTTAGGATCTTTGTGATCTTCTTATTAGTTACCTCTGCTTGACCATTGGCTTGGGGGTAATAGGGTACTGTTAATTTATGTTCAACCCCCAAGTGTTACATAAGTTTTTAGAAATTTACACCTATAAAATGACTTCAATTATTAGAAATTAGTGCACGTGGCACACCAAACCTATTTACAATATTTTTTTATACAAATCTAACAATGGTGGATAATGTATAGTTGATGATGGCTATTGCTTCTGCCCATTTGATGCAATAGCGAAGTACTACAATGATATATGCCTTTTCATTGGGCATGGATGTGATGGAACCCATGAAGTCAATGCCCCATATGTCAAAGGGTTCTAGTGGTTGAATCCACTATTGAGGATCCTCAATTCATGCAGGCATCCCATCATCTCTTTGGCAACATTCACAAGATTGAACAACCTGGTGGGCATCCCTAAAGATTGTAGACCAATAGTATCATGTCATTAGGATTTTTATGGTCATGCATCTATCTACATAGTGGCCTTCCTAAGGGCCTTCATGAGCATCCTGGAGAACATGTAATGGATTTGCATTAGGGATACACCAACAAACCAAGCCATAAATTCACACCTTGTAAAGGTGTTTGTTGATTTCTATGAAATACTTTGCCAAATGAAGAAACTATTGTTTCTTCCTAAAGTCCAAATCTTGTGACATCTCTTAAGTGAGAAGGTAAGTGAGGATGTCATCGTACCATGTTGTTACTATGGGGAATTTTTCTGTTTATTACTCCAATGAAGAGGAGTTTATTTGAAAATTGATCAAAAACTAGGCTCTTCTCCATTTTGTTATCCTATCTTAATTAAGAGAGGTGGTCAGTGAGCACATTCTCAGCCTCTTTCTGATCTACCATTGTGAGACCAAATTCCTATAAGATCATGAGCCACCATATGATACAAGGGCTCACTATTGGCTTGTTCATTAGCAAGCAGATGGCATTGTGATTTGTGTGCAGAAGCACTTTATAGCCAAGAACATAGTGCTTAAACATTTTGAGAGCATACACCACAAACATTAATTCTTTCTTAGTTCTGTGTAATTCAATTGTGCAACCACAATGTTTCAGCTCATGCAATGGATGTAATACGAATGTTTCCTATCATCCAACTGCATAGGTAAGGTTTCCAAAGAAAAATTAGATGCATCTGTCATTATGTAAAATGGTCTAGACTAGTCTAGTGCTTGTAGAATTTAAGTTTCTATGCATTTTTTCTTTAATTATTGAAATACATGTTCACACTCCTTGGTCTAGATGAATAGAGCATTTTACTTCATAAGCTTGACCAACGACTTTACAATCTTAGAGAAATTCTCTATGAATCATTTGTAGTAGCTAGTATGCCCAAGGAATGATTAGAAATCTTTGACTATCATTGGTTGGTGTGTGATTCCTTGGATGATCCTTATCTTTTTAGGGTCTATCTCAATTCCTTAATGTAAAATTCAGTTCCTTGGTACTATGCATTACTAGACCATTAAATGGCTTTTCTACTAATTGAGCTTAAGGTTTTTTTTGACACATATTTTTAGTGCCTACTCAAGGTATTTTAGGGCTTCTTCAAATGTAGCCTCATTGGTAGAGAAGTCATCCATAAATACTTCTACCCCACTACCAATTTGCTATTGGAAAATACTAAGGATCAAGAGTTGAAATGTTGTGGGGGAATTACACAGACCAAATGGAATCTTACAATATGCAAAAGTCCCCTAGGGACTTGTGAATGTAGTCTTGGCTTGATCTTTTGACATAATTTGGATTTGGTTATAGCCATTATAACCATTAAAGAAGCTATAATAGCAATGCCCAAAGATGGTGTGCAACATTTGGTCCATAAATGGTAATGGAAAATGATATTTAAATATTACTATGTTTAATAGCCTAAAGTCGATGCAGACCCACCACTTGCCATTTTTCTTTGGTATAATTATGAGTAAGCTAACTCACTCACTATCCATAATGGGATAGATGAACCCCACCTTGAGGAGTTGTTCTATTTCCTCCTTGACAATATTCTTTAGTTTGAGGTTTAGCCACCTTTATGGCTACCTTCATGGCTTTATGGTCAAGTTGATGTAGATACGATGCTGGCATATCCTTGGATCAATTCCAGTCAGCTCCAAATATAACCAAGCAAAGGTTGTTGGCCACTTATTAACCACCTTTAAAAACTTTTCTTTTTGTTTAGGAGCAAGTTTGGCATTGATGATAACTGGCTTGCCATTGTTTAAAAATGTATACTCCATGTCAACTAGTAGATTTTTTAAATCTAGGGACTTCTACTTAAAATTATCAGGGATTTCCAAATCTCCCCAATATGTATCATCATTTTCATCATCAAAGAGTTGGTGATGAACTTGCTCAAGTTCATCCATGCCTTTGACATAATCACATGTCATGTGCTCAGTTGGCTCCATGCATAGTGTGCTATTGTCTAAGTCAACTATTAGCCACTATGTGCCCTTTGCTTTGTGGTTGCTACATACAAACACTTTTGAATATCTGTGTCTTATGTACACTGATTGCATGCTTTAATGTATGTACTCTTGATGGACCACACTTTTTGCATGCAATTGTACTTATTATTGCTATACACGATGCATGGAACATGCTTCTTCTTTAGTCATCCAAATTCATTTTTCTTAGAGATTTCCAATGAGAGGTTCCTTATGATCATTAATGCATCAATTATGCTTAACCAAACCCTTCCCATAATGATGGGGAAGTCCCCATTTTAGTTTTCTACCTTGATCACTAAAAATTCAATAGGGTAGGACCACCCACAAACTATGGTTACAATGTCCTCCACTAGTCCCAAGGGAATAGTGATTGACTAATCTACCAATTCTAAATGGATGTTTCTCTTCATGAAAGGTGATAGGTTCTAAGCCTTGTACATGTCATGGAAGATGAGATTGATACCAAACCAAAATCAAGAAGAGCCTTGCATAGCTCATGACTAACGATTTGTAAGTAAATGAGAGGATTGCCTAGGTTAAATATTTTCTTAAAAAGATTGCTAGCTTTGATCCAATTAAAAATAGCATGAGTTAACATCATAGTGTAGATCCAAGGTGGAATTTGGTTTGAAGGACACTTGAATGTGTTTGACATAGAGGATGAGGGTGTTGAAGATATAGGGTGACCAGATACATTAGGTTGTGAGGGTTTGGGAGCACCACTGAATTAGAAAAAGGGTTATTTCCTAAATTACTTATCCAAACCACTTGGCTGGAAGGTAAATTGTGAATGTACAGTCCTTATAGCATTTTGTTACTATGGCTGTGGGTGAATTTCACCCTACATGAATGAAGAAAGAGGTAATTGGTTAGAGGGTCGAGGGATATGTGCAAACACATGTAGAGGATGGTATTGGTATGGGTGATCTCCTCAAGTACATGATGAATCAATTTGATGGTAGTTTGAAGCATAATAGTAATGCTAGAACGATGCATGACTTGTAAAGCTTCAAGGAGAAATGGGTTGTTGAACATAGTACCCATATGGATTTGATTACCTATAAGGGTACTGCTATCTTGGCAATGGATTTCCCCATGATTGTGGTTGGTGTCACTATTGGTATTGCTCATATGGTTGTGGTGGAGCTCCACTTGGATAGTAAGCATATTGTTGCTGGTGGAACTGCCTTGGATTGCCTTGAGGATAAGGTAATCATCTAGGTGCTTTCCTATGTGCTAATCAAGGATTCAGTACATACACCCTAGACTCTTGTAACTGTGACACCACAAGGAAAAAACACTTCAAATATTCATATTAACAAATGTCACATCTAATATCATCATCGGAGTTTGTTTCCATAGCTTCTTCGACTACAGTAGCTTTGCCCTTACCTCTTTGGCAAGCACATATAGCTTCTTTCTACCTCTTGTAGTCATGATCACTATTATGCTCTTTGGATGCTACAACAATCTTCATGGAAATTTGTAATTCTTCATCCAAAGAGTTCCATAAGTTATCAACCTTTGCCAAAATGTGTAAAATAGATTTTTTGAATAGGCAAGATTTTCGTATTTATGACTTCGTCAAGTGCTTACTCCTCCTCATCACAGAATTGAACCTTCCTTTTTCTGATGGAAGGGGTTCCTATTATATTCTTCTGCACTTTCCATTTTTTGCAACTCATATTTTTATTTTGCTACCTACTCTATTAGCCTTTGTACTTGATGGGCTCTTATTCTGAATAGTCTTCCTTTGGCATAAACCCCAAGAGTTCTTCTAGTTTCTACTCAGAGCCCATCTATGATATGGCAAAGTTGTTTCCTATGAGAATAACCATGATCAGTGCATCAATGTAAGAGAGAGTAGTATTTACCCATGGCATTATCCAAGGGTTCATGTTTTTTCTATTTTCAACCTTGGATTTTCCTTCTTAGATTGGACACTCTAGAGTATTTCTGATATTTGTCATTGAATAGCTCAAGCATTATACTTCATTGGCAAATAGATTCCAGCTCAAAAGATCAATACTAGCTTTCTTATTCCTTTATGAGTGTTTTGGGAAAGAGCTTGAGTTTATGCCAGACATTTTCAATGTTCTACAAGGCACAAATATCATGGAAAGCTGGTAGATGTGTTTGCAAATCAGAGTTGTATCCCCCCTCAAATCTTGAGATATTGTTCATGTCTAGGCACTTGATTTGACTATCTTTCACATGCCTAGTTGGAATCTTAACTGCCTCTACAATGTTAATCATGCTTTGATTCACCAATAGAGGCTCATCATCATCATGATTTCATTGTTTCTGATGATATGCTCTGTTACCCCTTTAATTATTATGGGCATGACAATTAGTATTAGTACCTCTTTGGTTACCTCCATCATGGTTGTTTCTTCTGTCATGTCTTTTAGAATCAGAAGAGGAAGAAGAAGCAAATGCAAATGAAGAGGGTGAAGAGGGAGAAGGACTACATATTCAAGAAATATACTAATTTTCCCTTCATTATCATAGCCATGTTCATTAGTTTTCATATGATTTTGATGCTTGTTTAATTCCTTTTCTTGATTGCCATCTTTCGCTGAACGTGAATTGTGGATTGTAGACTACAAATTTAGGGTTACATCCTCATCACCAGTAACAAAGGGTAGAGAATCTTCATGTTGAGAGCCCTTAAAGGTAGGGTCCTCATTGTTATCTTTTTTTAGTAGAAACAAGGGATTGGTGAACCATTTCCCATTTGAATCCTCATGATGCCTCTCTTGATGTCAATCTTTCCTGCATTGTGTTTCAATGGGATAGTAGTTCCAAGTGTCATAACCATTCATAATGTATTCCTCTTAAAGATTCAAGATGCCTAACTTCTTCAAAGTTTGAAGTAGCATCCTAGGCACAAATCGATTAGGGGGAAACAATGTTGCCTTACATATCACACCATCACAATTTTTCATCTTGATGTACGATGAAGGTGAAACTAGAAACATACTCATCTAGATGAGTATATATCACTTTGTACTCTTGTGAGACCAGTAGTTTCATATCATTTTTCCTATGAGAAAAAGACATTTTATAGGCAAATAAAGTATTAGTGTGCTTTTGTAGTTATATTATTTGGGAATGATATCAACCTTGGGATTCATCCAACGATATTAATGATATCCACTAAACCTAGGTAGCACACGATTCAACAAACAAAGTCCTCAACAATGGTGCCAATGATGAGTGATGAAGAGGTACCATTATGCTAAACCATACAAATCACAAAGCATTCATGTGTGATTCAGTTGAATTCTATCGACTCTATAGTTTCTATTGCACTAGTCTTCTACACAATGAACGTTGCCCTAAGGTCATTCATTGTCTTTCCAATTATACTTTGTGATGCACATGGTATGGTTAAGTATAATAGAGGCATATCATTTTTAGTGTTTTTTGTTTTATGTTCCTTAGTGCTTAGAGAAAAAGATGAAGTAATTTAATAACTAATTTAATTTAACTAACTAACTAATCTCTAATTGGTCCTAATAGAAGGATCTGGTCCCACTTTCCATACACATCCTGAACCCACATGAAACACCACCAATTTTGTACTTCTACAGTTCAATGGCAGATTTTTTTTAAGTGTCAAAACATAGGCAAAATTTTTCTAAGTCTAGTGTTATGCTGTGTAGCGTAGACAGCGTAGCACACCTAAAATCTTGATTTTTGAAAAAAATTTCTGTCTACCTACTACACTCCCCAACACAATGAGTGTGACACAATTCCATGGCTAGTCTGAACAAATGTCAAGCTAGAACCAGTCAAAGATTGCTTGGGATGGACCAAATAGTTTGGCAAATTTTCTATCTCCTAGAATATCAAGCTCACTACGCTCTACAGCTTGCCCAACTTGACACATCCCGGTTGTCAGTTCACCCAAGTACTAGGCTAGAGTCTGTCAAAAGTGCTTAGCATGAAAAAATTAGTTTCGAAAATTTTCTATCTTGTGAGCTATCACACTCTACTACACTGCATAGCATAGCAAGCTTGACATAGGTTACAGGGCCAAATTTTTTCTAAGTGATGGAAAGGGATTTGTCAAGCTATCTCGACATGGGAGATGCATTTGTTGGTTCTCTGACTTTTGAGGTTGCTTGTCCTACTACACACCAAAGTGTGGTCAATGTGTCATGGACAAAAATTGCAAGTTTCATTAAAATTTGATGAAGTACTTATGCTATGCTTTACAATGTTGTGCAACATAGACAGTGTGACAAGTCAAAATTTGTAAAAATTACTAAGTGTTCATGCTAAGCTCTGCTACGCTATGCAGCATAGACAACGTGACATATGGAAAATGCCTCCAAATGCCCCCCAAAAGCTTATAGAACTTGACATCGGCCTTCATTTCAACTCTAACATCCCTCCAATGGTCAAGATTAGTATTTTTCATCACTTCTGCATCTCCCATTAATCCCCAAAATTGTCCCTACACTTGACCCTACTTAGAAGGGAGGGAATATGTAGTCTTGGAGTGTAGACTCCAAGATGCATTGTATTCACACTATTTGTAGGTACATGGCAGCCTCTCAAGCTCTGGCACATCTAGAATAGGTCATGTGGTCATAGTTCCATAGTCTCTAGGTTCCCTTTTTGGTCCCAAAGATTGTAACACTTCGAGCATGACATGTCTATGTGATTGATCCATGCCCATGCCACATTGCACCTAGGTCACATGGCATCTAGTCAACATCTCATGTTAACCCTAACCCTATAAATACCCCAACCTTTAGCATTTTAGGGGTTGGAAAATCGTTTGAGCATCAAGCATTTGAGCATTCTCAGCATCTCCACTCTCCTGCACACAAGCACCTAAGCTTGACACCTTGACAAGTACTGCAATGTAGTTTTCCTCATGCCCACACAATGTGATGACCACCAACCCAACAAGACTAGCCTCCCCTATAGCTATCATCACTATGTCTTTGATGTCCTAGAGACTATGACCACACTGCCATGCTGCTACTATGCCTATATGATATTGCGTACTAGTTTCACACATTTTTCAATCAAAAGATACACTCCCTAGTGTTGGGGCGGTGCATTTCTTCACTTAAACTCTTACTTCTTCAGCATTCGTTTCAAACTTTAACATAATTTCCTGCATTTTCCACTATTAACATGCATCTTTGCTTATTCATGTTACTATTTTTTTCTTTTACAAATGGTTATTGTTACACCAAATAAGTCTGTTTCTGATTAACTAGACTATTTAGGGAACCTCATTTTCATTTCCTTGGCATGGTCCTCGCACGAAATTGAGGTTAGACTATATGCCCACAAACCTCTCGGTGCTCTAGCCACCAATTTTTTTAGAGATCATAGTTTTTTGGTGCTAGAAAGAGGGCCATTCATTCCTTCTATGTGCAATGGGTAGTTCCACATGCTTTCTACACCCCCATCACTAGCAACAAGCTAGCATAGACGTAACACCCCTATGGACCTACCATGGTAGTAGCTACATCATAAGTTAGTGTAGGAGTTTTCTATGTTCCAATTGGCATAGATTGGTACAAGTTGATGGTTCCCCTAGAACCCTGTAGGACGAAAAGCCCAAACTATCCAATGCATCAAGATTTGAGTGTTCTATAGAGTGTGATAACCCTATGAGCATAACAATCCCTCAGAGCATGATGAGCGTAATGTCAAAGATAACCATTTTTCAATGTTTCTAAACTTAGCCATTTTTGGCCTATTTTCTTTACAGTTTTCATACTTATCCATTTTATCTTAAAATTTTCTACAGTTAAATGGTTTTTGCAAGCATATCTTTTTCTCACGTATTTTCTACGTAATGAAAATGAACCCTATGAACACCTTGGCTACTGACTTGAGCTTGGAGGTTGCTCACCCCATTCAACACGTGGTAGACATTGAGCAACTACCTAGCCTGGTATGACCACAATAGTAGTCTCTTAGACTATGGCACCAATTTCCCAAACATAAGGCACTTGATGATGAATGATACAACATTTTATGTGAAAAGATTCAAGCAAGCCTACCATTGTACCACCAATAAATGGAAGAAAAGCATAGTTTCGAAATCATCCATTGAAATGGAAGGGAGTTCCTTCCCACCACTGGTGTAGTTATACCACTCACTAAAACTTTCAAATGGATTTTGGACCAACATGTCAAGATGAGTGGGACAAAAGAGTAGGACTTGGCGTCCAACTATGATGAACCCCTATCAGATGAGCAAGAGGAGCTTGAATCCCTTTCCAACGGTGGCATCCTGCTCTATGTCTCAGCCCCATAGTTTGCCTCTATATTCCTGCCACACTAGTTGCAGTCTTCTACATTCTTTGAGGTAGCTATGACACTTTCATAGTTCTACTCTTTTCTAGTGATAGCCAACCACCAAATATTGTCTATGCAAAAAAATGTAGGGCCTTCTACCTTCTTTCCCTTCATCATTTCCTTGCAATCTATTTAGTCTTTGCAGCCAGTGTCTATGACACCAATGTTGCCATATGTGCACACCATGCCCATATCACAGCCACAAACAAGTCACATTTCCATTACCCTAGCCATATTAGTCCCACCACCAACAATAGCTCCAACCTCAACTACATGGTGTGTAGCAACATCTTTAACCACTGCTCAATTGTCCCATGTACTGTAGTATACCTAGTAGCAAACATACCAAGCATCACACATGGTGGGATAGCCCACAACAAGGCTATCAGCTAACTCCAATGTTACTACCAATGGTACAATCAATGCAACCCTCTCCAACACTTCCATGTTTGGACAAGGCATTCCAACTTATCCAAACTCTCATAGAGGATTTCAGGTGGCTTAAAGCAACCAACTCATAGATGGTTCACGTAATGGACTTCTATCAAGATGATCCCATCAGCCTTGCGATTCCTTCACTAACACTACCTCTTGGGGTCCAACTCCCCCAATTCACAAAATACAATGGCGAGGGTGATGCAAATGCCCACTTAGTGACTTTCCATTCAGAATTCTTACTATTGCAAGTTTGGCTCGACGTGATCATCCGTGTTTTTACCATGTCTCTAACTAGAAAGGCTCTAAATTGGTATCGTGCACTTCCTTCCATCTCAACTTTGCAGAGTTGTTAAGCCAATTTGTAATTTTTTTCAAGTATAACTTGAAGCCCAAGGCCATGCTAGATTAGTTAATGAACATTACGCAAGGGGTGCTGGAAATAGTACAAAAGTTTATATAATGTTGGAGTGCCTTCCTAAATGAAATTCGTGAGCCTATAACTGAAGCCCACCTACTGGCCATAATTAAGGGTGTAGTGAATGATTTTATCAAATAAAAGCTATACTATTTAGCCCCACACTCCCTTAGCTAAGCTTTTTCTTAGACCAAGAGCATACAACACATGGTAAAATCCAGTAGGAACCTAGCTTACATAAACTACAAATCTATCCATGCAAAGAAAGACAAACAAAAGGGAAAGGCCACAACAATAACTATGGCAGCTGTGGCCAATGAGGCCAAAAGAAACAACAGTAAGGGGGTGGCCAAGGCATCTAAAGCCTCGAATAACAAAAACAAAGTATCAAGTTCTAGCGATGTAGGATCCAACCAACCCGCATAATCGACGGATGTGGGGAAAGCTCTCCCAAAGCCAAACTTTGAGTGCAAGGATGGCTCAAAATACACCCCTCTACCAATCAAGCCATCAGATCTTTTAGATAAACTAGGAACATTTAGCATAAGTGAATGTCGAAGTATGCTTACAAATGCCACAATAGGTACTGTGAGGTCCTCTGCAACCCCTCTACAGCTATGCCCAATGAGCCTCTAGTACCCAAGAATTTCAAACTAGACTGGTTTTGCAACTACCATCAATTGCATGGTCATGACATAGATTACCACCTAGCATTAAAGAATGATATTCAATGCATGATTGATCAAGGAAAGTTGGTCCTTAATGAAAGTAACCTTGTTTAGCTAGAGAACTAGTCTATGAAAGTTTATAAGGATCCATTAAATGTTAGTGGTGCAAGGTATATCATTAATGCTATTAGCATTGATGATGCACCACCAAAGAATGAACCATTTTTGGTTCATGTACCCTCTAGTGACATTGGGGCCTCAACATCAACCAAGCCATAGGTCCCCTTGTCATCAAGGCACAACCTCAGGCACCCATGGCACCCTTTATGATTAGGGCCCCTCAGCAAGCTGCGACAATAATGACTTAGGCACCTTTTATCATAAGGATGCTAAAACATGCAAATCCCTCATCTGCCTAGGGTCCGATGGTGGGGACTTCATCCTAACTACCCTATTTGAAGAGATGTAAGGAGTGTCTGGCTAATAAGATGGCTAAGAAATGCACAAAGCTAGGTCCCCATAAGCCTACTCCCTTGTTGGCCATGCCCATGGCCTCATTTTCTCAGGCCACCAATGTAGACATGCACACTCAACAAGTAAGTACTGAGGCTTGAAAGGCCACTGCCCAACCAAAAATCAAGTCTCCTTCTCAAAAGATTCGTCTCCTAGGATGCATGGAGGAGATAAAGACCACCAAACAACCTAACAGTGGCAAAGATTTTTTAGGTGCACTCACATAAGTCAATTAGGCTCTAAAACAAGAGAATACAACTTTTAGCCTATATGATCTAATTATGACCTCCCCTACTCATCGTGAGGCCTTGGTTCATATGTTGGCATCCATTCTTGTTAAGGAAGACATGCCAGTAGAGGAAAAGGCTATTCAGGCTGTAATGCTCCCACCTGCAACCTAAGAACCAAGGTTAACACCCTTGATATTTCACGTTGAAGCAATTAAAGCTAAGCTTGAGAAGGGTCAAGTAATTATTGCACCCATGTTCATAACAATTCACATGGGTTAGTACAAAATTTGCAGGGTGCATGTAGATGATAGGATAACAACCAACGTTATCCCATTTCCCATCATCAATAAGCTTAGCTTGGTGTATCAAATTAGGCCAACAATAATGACTTGTTTATAATCCTTTAATATAGCACACATGGTTGTCAACTGGATAGTCATGATTGATTTCATGACAAGGGAGCAATTCCCCACTAACACAGAGTTCATCGGGGTTGAAGAGATGCCTAGATTCAACCTAATCTTAGGGAGATCTTGTTAGCCCAACTAAGGACTATTTCTTCACCAATCCACCAAGAGATACACTTACCTTATGAGGCTAGGGAAGTGGTGATCTTTGGTAACAACATAGCTCCTTGGACCATCAAAAATGTAGACACTGAGCAAGGGTCAGAGGTAGAAATCTCTGAAGACACACCATGTATTTGCAATACAAGTCAATGTTGTTCAGCTAATGAACTAAGAAAAATGAGTGACCTCCATGAGGAAGCTCTATGGGTAGAATTACCATTTTCTATGATAGATGATGGCCTAGGGAAGTATCTTCTAGTTCCCTCTAAGCCTTATGCACCACTTAACCCACATTGGATTAAGAAACATTTGCGTGACCAGGGAATGTTCCTAATTTGCTTACCCAACTTGTCTATTGATCCATTGTCTGTATAGTTCTATTTTGCATGATGTTTGCTTCTTTCATTAGTTATGATTTCATTTAGCCCCTAAGAAAAAAAGAAAAAGAAAAAAAAAAGAAAAAAAGGGGATTGAAATGACATTAAACTATCACTTATGGCCTGAAATTGCCTTAAACTATCATGTGGTCTGAAATGGCCTTAAACTAGCCTATGGCCTAAAATGACCTTAAACTAGCATGGGGTCCATATGGGGCCTAATTACATCAACAAAAATCAAAAGTGAGATTAATTGAACAACAAGTTAAAATGATGACACAAGAAATAAATAAATGTCATGTCTTTCATTAAATCATAAACAAAATACATAGTCCATGATTACATCCACATCAAAAGACACAAATTTTCCCAACAATAGGGCTACATCTCAAACATTTTGATTTGCATCATGATGGGAAGCTAAGGCTCTTCCCCTCCATCTTTATCTGCTGCTCCGCTTGGTCCTATGCCTTCAACTAGAGCCTGCACAAGACAAAATGATAAACCAATCAATAAAGGGAATAACATGTGAAATTATTATGAATTAGATAGCAATAAAGTAAATCTAAGCAACTTGAGATGGGCCCACATCCATGTCTAGGGGCATTCTGTTGAGGTTGTCCTCTAGGAGTTGGAGGATCTCCTCCTCTGACATGTGTTTCCATTCTCCTTCTCCCAAATCAGTGCCTATGATGGTTTTCCCATTCTCCATGGCTGTCCATATAGGTAGCCTTGGAGAAAATGTAGTAGATGTGACCTATTTGGAAGGAACAGTGATTTTCCTCTCTAGGAACTCGCTAACGACTAGATGGCTTACAAACATGTCGTAAGCTTGCATCGCACCAATGGCATCAAGAAATATGTCACAACATCGATGCTCCATAGACTCATCCCTGTATTTCTTGTGATAGGCTATGCATTCCATTTTGTAATGATACTTGTGATTTTTCTAAGTTTGTCCCCATTCATATACTTTGGTGTTGTAGTCCTTCCAATCTTGGTTCTTCTAAACAAAGAGGTCCATCTGCAAGTGCTATTCTATTACCTTGTGGGTAGCCTCATTCTTGCCCCTAACAGTAGACCAGTACCTAGCATAGTCAATTATGATCATATGCCAGCTATCATCCAATTTGTCGCGAGCTACCAAGAAGTTGTACCGTGACTGCAAATCTTCTAGTTGGACTACCTAGTTTGCCTTATGTTCCTAGAGCTCTTGCACTTGTTTTTAGAGCTCCTCATTCACATGCCTACACTTCCACAATGATCATTTAGAGCGTAGTGCATACTTTCTTTCCTTTTCATATACATGACAAGGCTCCTATTCTACTTCAGGAGGGTACTCAAGTATAGCATTAACCCAGATCACTCTCCTTGGGTTCCACTTAGGTCATGAAGTTATTATCCCAAGTAGTGAAACGTTAGTCATAAAATAAGAAAAATACAAAAAAGGAGAGAGAGAAAATGAAGGTAGTCAAATTAAAATAAGCATACATATTTCAAGATCTATCTATTTCAAGCAGTTGATCATGTCATCCACTATGCCTTGCATAAAGGCAAACTTGTCTGGAGTTTTTGCCCATGACCATGAGCCAAAAGTGGGTATAGATTTGGGATACTCAATAGAAGCATTTCCTGTTGTAATATAAAGCATTTTAGGGTCATCAAAATAAAATAAAAAATATAAAGATAAAGAGAGAGAGAGGGAGGAAGAGCATAATGAAAATGGTGGTAAAAAGCTCCTATCCAACAGACCCTTAGGGGTGAGAGTGGGGCGATCACCCATCTGCACTCCTTCAAACAAGCAAAAAAACTTACCATTCTTAAATTGTAGCCCCTCTTCTTCAAGCTACCTCAAATCTTTAGTGGCATCCTCATCTGCCATGTGTCCCTCAAGCTAAGGGACATTGTCCTTTAAGGACTCCTCTTCTACTATAGGGGCCCTCTTGCTTGTGTTGCACAAATCTAAATTAGGTTATTCAATAAAAAAAAAGGAAAAAGAAGAGAGAAAAAAATGATGAAATAAAATACACTAAATGATACATACTTACTAGCTAATTCTAATCATGCATCATTAAGTTTGGACCATAGTTTTTTGCCCCTCTTTTCAACTTCGTGCATGGGCTCCTCTGCGAGGTGAGGCTTCTTAATTTGCATCTTCGATCTCACCATCTTAGTGATGAGTTACATCCCCCTTGTTATGTTTCCAATGTTTTTTGGTGGTGCTTCTCTGGCACTATCATAGGCATGGTAAGATGGCCCTGCATGGCCTTTGGTGATCACCAAAAATGACTCACCAATGGCCACTAGAGGATCTTGTGACCGTGTCGTGCAGAACAAGTGGTGGATCCATGGCTTATAAATTTGGATGTGATCTTGCACCATCCATCGCCCATCCTCACAAACCACTAGGAATTCTGCAAAACTTCATAGGAACACTATGAAGAAGGAAAAATAAACATGATAGTGTTCCTCGAGGTTACCGTGCAGCTTGACAATTTCAGCTCATAGTCTATCAGCAAGGTATTTGGCCTAGTTATGTTTTGTCCCTTCCTCTATCCTGCTCCACATAACTGAAGCCTACTCCATCCCAAGGACCTTTCCTTGAGAAAGTAGCTTAGGAAATGCGTGAGCCTAGAAGATAGGATAAAGGTGTTGGGCCATAAGCAATTTCACTTGCTTCATGGAAATACCCTTGCAGCCTTTCTCAGTGCCCAGCCACTTTTCAATGTCCCCTTTGTGGTTCAACTCCTTATTGATTTTCTTGCCAACTGGTGGACTTGCAGAGGGAATGTCAAAGAGATCAAAGAAGAGATTATTTGTGATCTCGAAGACCACCCACACATTGTAAAATCATGTGTGAAAATAGTTGGCACTCTTAATGAAAGAGTCAACTAAGGCAATCATCTCCACTACTAGGATGCTTGGGTTCATGACTAAGAAGAGGTCCATGAGCCCAGCCCATTGAATATTTTTAATTACCCTTTCTAGGGCCTCATGGCACAACCAGCACTGCAAACCATCAGCCTCACCATACTTGAAGAGAAGGTTGGCCTCAGTGCATCCTGAAACAACCACTATAACCTCCTTGGACTTAGCTGCAGTTGCAACAAACAAGAGTAAAATTAGTAACATGATGGAAATGTAAAATTAAAAGTGCATCAAAGTAAATGGGTGATACAACTTATGTGGAACAAACAGTGTGGGGAATGATGGTAGTGGGACTAAAACATCCTTCACACTTGGTATCTAAGAGACCTAGTCAATGTCTAGCTAGCCGAGATCCCAGCACTTCCCATAAGACTTAGAATACCTACCAAGGTATTCCACCAAAGATGCTCCAATTTTTCCTATCATGCATGTTCTTAGTAGATGAGAATTCTTGTAGGGTTGTTTGGACCAAATCTAGTGTCCCCTCTCCATCATGGAGGTCATATGCATCAATGGATAATCTAGTAATAGGCAAAATAAGTAGTTAGCACCCTAAGCCATGAAACAATAGGTAGTGTAAAACAAAAAGGAAAAAAAATCACAATAGGGCTCACCCTCTATCATAGTAAACCATCCTAGATGGGTTCTAGAAAATGGTGTGCATACGTCGAACAAGAAATATAATGTTGTATTTGTGGTAGCACTGGAACTCGACCATTTTCCAAATCCAAGATGGGATTCTAAGGCCTTTTGGACATTGGCTTGAGCTTCCTTCCCCTTTTCCTTTAGCAAGCCCATCAAACATGAATTTCAAAATGCCTCGGTTTGCCCTAGGCAACAATGTCTTAACTAGGACACCTGCTACATCAACTAACAAGTGTAACCATATGATCACACTAAAGTAGCAAAGTAGGAATTCTAAGAATTCCTATGCACCCTCTTAAAAATAGAACACCTAGCATCCTATGCATCCATGTGGTGTGGGAACATTTAACATGGGATCACTCATATAACATAGGATCCCAACCAATTCAACTATGATGAGAGCAGGTTTCAATAAGATCCTGCAATGTCACAATAATGAAAGTGTTAGTATTATAAAAAGGTAACAAATACAATAAAAAGTAATAGAAAAATGATGCATAAAATAAGATAAAAGAAAAAGATAATTTATTACATGCAACATACATAACTTTTCCTTAAGCCCCATAGGGAAGAGACGTTGGCACCACCATCTAATGTGCCCGGTTCCAAATGGGGCACAACACTAACACTTACATTTCTTTCGAATGTTACAATATCAATGAAAATATCAAAAAAAAATTAACTATTGGTCATGCTCTCTCCTAAGTGTGACAATTGCAAACCCAAAAATTTTCTAATTGTTGGTCATGCTCCCCATAGAGCATGACACTTTCTAGCTAGAATTTTTTCTAAGTGTTGGTCACACTACCAAGGAATGTGACAACTGCAGAGCTACTAGCAACAATTTGAAATTTTTTTTCAAGTGTTGGTCACACTACTAGGGAGTGTAACAGCTATAGAGTTACTTGCAAAAAGTGGCAAAAAATTTTCCAAGTGTTGGTCATGCTCTTAGGGAGCGTGACAACTATAGAACAACTAGAAAATATTTGAAATTTTTTTTAAAGTGTTGGTCATGCTGCTAGGGAGTATGAAAACTATTGGTTTTAAGTGATGACATAATAGTGCTAATATTTTACTTCTTTTCATGCTCTTAGGGACACCCAGAGCTTGATAGACATGATCCTTAATAGCCTAGGTCGAGTCCTATCCTATGGCATGGGACACTGTAGAAAACCTTGTCCCATCCCACGGTGTAGGACACATAGGAAACCCTTGTTCCATGATGTGGGATGCAAAGCATCCAAACCCATAGGATGACCTGTGCTCATAGTGCACGTAAAACCCCAACTTCTTCCTGTGGTTCAGGATGCTACAGAAAACCTCTTCACATCCCATGGTGCTAGACACGTAGAAACCCTCATCCAAACCCTTGCCTAGCACCACGACAGTGTAAGGCATCCACAAACCCTTGATGCACAAGCAAGAAATGGGGCAAAAGAAAGGAAAAAGAAATACATAGTGTGCACTCCCTCCTTGGCCATGGTACAATGTCTATGGTGGTGGTGGCAGTGGTAGTCCTTGCCCATGGTAGGCCACCTCCAAACCCAAAAAACCCAAAAAGCTCAAAAATGCATAGGAAGTAGGAAGGAATAAAAAATCACAAGGGTAAAGCATGATAGCTTACCTGGTAGATGGTGTGTCTTGGTGTTCCTCAATATGTGCCCTGTGGAGACATCATAGGGTGCACTCACCTTCATTAACATTGGTGAGGCCAGGGTGTCTACATTCGTTCCTACATGCCATCTTCAGCTACTACACTCTGGCTTTCTTGTTGTCATGCTCTAGATTCCCTCTATGCTTGCTATGCTCTACCTTAGCTACACTATGCTCAAATGACTATTGGCTCTAACAGTGAAAATGATAGGTTTACTATGGGTGAAACCTCTATCTATAGCCTTCAGGGTCAAATGACACATCATCCTCCAAGGATGTTCCATGTCCCACACATAACGCAGAACATCCTATGTCCCATGCGTAATGCGAGACAAGCATAACACCTAGAGTTAGAAAAATTTTCTAACTTTTCAAGCTTCCTACACTTAGAAATTTTTTTTCACTTTTTTTGGTTACCTAATAAACATTCAGCTTGATCCCATGTTTCAATCTTTGTAAGATTTATGTAAAATTATGTCCAATGCATAGTCTATGGTCCGCTACGACCTTAAACTAGCAATGTTATGACCAATTGAGGCCTCAAAAAATATATAATAAATCACTTTTTATGTTGTATAACTAATTAAATTTTCATATCATTATCTTACTTATGCATTTTTCTTTATTAAAACATGTGCCACTTGACATTTTTTGGTTGTTTTATAGCATCTCTAAAAAATGAACACATATGAAAGTCTTCATTTACCCTTAGTCTTGACTGGACCTTAGGGTGAATCTATGAGATGCTTAAACACAAAACTCTTGGACTTTGAACCATTTACCAATGACATAAATGTAGTGTCCCTAGAGACATTGCTAGATTGGCTAGAACATCTAGTTTGAGCTCTAGATTTAGAAGAAGGTGAAATAATCGAGGATCTCCTCAAAGAAGTCCCTGTGACAACATGTAAAGGTGAGGTGAAAATATTGAAACTTAGTTCCTTATTAGAGCCTCAAATTTAGCAAAGAATCTTTAAAGTATTGAGTGATGACTTCAAGGCATTCACATGGTCCTACAAGGACATGTCGGGCTTAGACCCGCATATGATACAACAAAACATCATCCTAGATTCTCATGTTAAGCTAATTAAGCAAAAAGCTCACAAAGTTAAGCCTAAGGTTGCATTGGTCATCCATGATGAGATCACTAAGTTTTACAAAGTTGATTTCATCTAGGCAGTTGACTACATTGATTGGGTCTCGAACATAGTAGTTGTTCCCAAGAAAAATGGGAGTATATGCATTTACATAGACTTTTAGGATCTAAACAAGGCAACCATTAAAGATGATTTCCCATTGCCTAGTATTGACCAACTCATTGATACTACAACTGGTCATGCCTTGTTGTCCTTTATGGATGGGTTCTCAGGGTACAACCAAATTCAAATCAACCTAGAGCACCAGCTTAGCACTATTTTCATGATCCCCTAGGGCAAATTTTGTTATACAATGATGCCCTTTGGCCTAAAGAACGTAGGAGCAACATATCAATGCGTAATTACGTACATCTTCAGTGATTATCTATTGGACTTAATGATTATGTTGATAACATAGCAATTAAGTCCAAAGAGGCTCATGACCACACAGATGACTTAGACCATGTTCTTAAACGTTTCCTTAGACATGACCTTAGGCTTAATCCTAGAAAGTGTGTCCTTCACATCAAAACCGGTTGCATGTTAGGCTTTGTGGTATCAGAACCAGGCATACGCATGGATCCTGAAAAGGTTAAGGCTATCACCAACTTAGTGCCACCAGAAAACCTTAAGGAGCTACATGGGTTACAAACCAAGCTACAATTCATACGTAGGTTTATTGCAAGGTTGGATGACAAGTTACAACCAATGCAACACTTGCTCAAAAAAGGAGTCCACTTTGAGTAGATAGTTCAATGCTAAGAGGCATTCAACAATCTAAAAAAGGAGCTAGCTCAACTTCCAATAGTCTACCCTTTGCAAGGAGATAAACCTTTTTACATTTACCTTGAAACCTCATACATGTTCATTTCTTCTCTGCTTTTCCAAAAGCGAGACGATGGCTCCAAGGTCCTTGTGTACTACTTAAGGCATGGACTAGTAGTACATGAGACAAAATACAATGATGTGGAGAAGAACTATCTCACCTTAGTCTTTGTACTTAAAAATAGAGACACTATCTTTTCCATAGTCAATTCAATGTCATCTGCAAAAGCAATATACTTCAGGCTATTACAATAAATACATATGAAAGTAGTCGAATAGCAAGGTGGAAGGTAATAACCATAGATTTTGAGTTGCATTACATAGCACAGGCATCCACAAAGGGTTAAGCAATAGCCATCCAACTTATGGCTTCACCTATGGATGATCAAGCAATGATAGATCCAAAATTCCTAAATGAGCATGTCAGCAGTATAAGCTAGGTACCTACAAACTTTGAGGTTGTCTTACACTTTGATGATGCTTCAACCACACAAGGTCGTAGTGCTGTTTCCATTATCACATTTCCCTCTAGGGAGATCTGACCCATCACATCTCACTTTGCATTTTCCTATACAAACAACATGGTAGAGTATGAAGGTCTCCTTAGAGGTGTCTTAGCAGCTTCGAAGCTAGGAATTAAAAACATAGTAGTTCAAGGTGACTCTCAGCTGGTCATTAACCAAGTCATAAAGGTTTATGCTTATAAGGAACAACACCTACAACCTTGCTATGATTTAGTGAAGCACTTGATTAAACAATTTACAATAGTAGATGTCTAACACATCCCCAAAAATGAAAATTCCATAGCTAATGCACTAGCTTCCTGAGCCTTAAGCATAGCACCAAGCATGTTTTCTACTTTGCTACTTTAATAAAGGATTTCATTGAACCCATAACTCACGCAACAAGCATTGCATCCATAATCACAACTCACACCCAGAAATGGTATGATGATATTAAGGCATACCTCCAATAGGGATATCCTCCACAAAACTTAACCTCTACCCAAAAAGATGCGGTATGAAAGTAGTCACGCTAGTACATCCTTGTAGGTGATAACATCTTGTGTCACAAATCCTATGATAGAATACTATTAACCTACATTAGTGGTAGTGAAGTGAAAAAGATCATTGACCAAGTCCATGAGGGACTATGTGGGGGTCATATAGCTCCTAGGGAAATGGTAGTGAAAATCAAACATCTAGGCTATTATTGACCTTACATGGAGTGTGACTACATCTCCAAGGTCAAGACGTGCAACATGTGTCAACAACATGGAAACCTAATGCATGTGCCACCCACTAAATTGCATACTACGCAGATCATGTGGTCATTCCAATGTTAGGGGTTAGACATCGTAGGGCCTATAACACCTAAGTCTTCTATAGGGCATAGCTTCATCATTAGTACAACTAAATATTTTACAAAGTGGGTTGAAGCCATTCCTCTTAGGAAGGTAACATTGTAGCAAGTTTACAAATTCATTCTTGATAATATAGTGACCCGATTTGGCCTCCCCATAACTATAGTCATAGAAAACAAGCCATAATTTAGCAGTGTAGAAACCAAAGCCTTCTGTGAAAACCTTGGCATTAAACATTCCTTCTCATCACCATAATACCCACAGGTGAATGGTCAAGTGGAGGCCACAAATAAGGTCATACTCAAACTTTTGAAGAGGATGCTTAACAATAGAAAACGATGGTGAAATGAGTAGTTAGTCCACACACTATGCACCTACTACACAACGTGCAGAATAGCAACAGGAAAAACACTATATAGTCTTGTGTATGAATCTGAAGCAATGTTACCTCTTGAATTATAGGTCCCATCAATCCACATGATCCTCTTGAGCTTCATTAATGAGGCTTAAAACAATGAGTTGAGAACCATTGACCTCAACTCTATAGAGGAGGAATGCAAGAAAAAACTTAATTGCATCGAGTTGTATCAAGAAAAGTAACAACAAAAGCACCATCAAAACCAACATTAATGCCCAATCAAGAAGGGAGAATTGGTCCTTAAGGTTTTCTGTGAGCCCGTGGACAAATTCTCAGCCAACAAAGGTGTATGACAATGGAGCCTTCAAGCTTGCTAATCTATATGGCAATGAGGCTTTCAATTTCATAAATCACTCATATATGAAGCTGTACTACACCTGATATGTAGTATTGCACCAATGATGAAAGTAAGATAAGTGTACATATGCTATGACATTAAACCAACATAGACATTTGCTACAATGTTAAACTAGCATAGCATGTCCTTGGGCTATGACACTAAACTAGCACCCATAGCATGGTCCACTATGACCTTAAACTGGCCATCCATCATCCACTATGATGTTAAACTAGCATAGTGGTCTACTAGGATTTTCAACTAGAACATGTGGTTCACCCAGACCTCAAATTGGGATCATGGTCTACTAAGACCTTAAACTAGCACAACATGTGGTCTAGGAAGACCTAAAAATGGGTTCATAGTTCAACATCCATAATTCAACATACATAGTTCTACGAACAAGTGAGTGTGAATACTTCCAATCCTCTATTACATGCCCACACCTCTTGGGTAGGATGGGGTGGGATGTTGCAGTTTCAGAATGAAGTTCACATCATCAAGAAAAATCCCTCTAGGACATTTGTAGCATCACCATCCTTGGAATCTTGTTGATCTTCTGGAGATGCCTTCTAGCATCTTGCTGACTTTCTAGAGCTACTGTCACCATTGCCAATTCTTCTAGTCATAGCTCTCACCATCAACAACACTTGCTGGAGTCCCAGGAGTATTGTGGCACAGCCACAGCATTGCCATCCTCTGACCCTCACCATTGGATAAGTCTGGAAGAGCATTCAGTAGCATAGCTTCTCACCCTGTGGCTGAGTTTCCTAGCTTCTACCTTTGGTGAGGATTCCTAAGCACCTACATCACCACCACCTCTAGCCACTTGGGTGCCTACTTCTGGTGTGGTTATTAGAGCTTTCCTAGCCTACCACCACTGATGCCTACACTAGCCTTCCTACTTTGGGCATTGTAGGCACCTACAACCGACGTTGCACTCACAATCCTTGTAATGTTCCTAGTAAACAAGACTTTGCCCTCATCTCATGTGGTGGTTATTTTTCTTGTTTACTCTATGTTGTGTTTGTAGGATGAAGCCTAAGCGACGTCATCCAAAGGTGTGTTTCACTATGGTAGCAAGGTACTACATTGCTCTGATGTGCCCATCTTAGTTCACTTAGCTACTTAAGAGTGCATACCTCTACTATCCCCTCAACCAAATGACCTCTATCTCTTGATCTTGTAATCTCCCATATCCTTTGTAAGCTACCCCAATGCATATAAAACCTTTTTTGTAGATAATCACTAAACCCATGGTAGACGTAACACAACTCATTCCATGGGAAGCCTTTGTGGATTGATTAAAGCCCCAAGAAGATATAATACAACTCATCTTAGGGAGGAAACACTTATCCTACAAATGTAATGCAATTACTTCTAAGAAAATGTTGATGCATAATATTCCTAGCAACACAATGAACAAAAGAAAAATAAAAAGAAAATAAAAAAAAAAGCAAAAGAAAAATAATAATAATAATAATAAATAATAAGAGACAAAACAAAAGCAAAAGAAAATGGGACAAGTCAAGTGCCCACATCAAATGACACAATTGTTGTCTCGCAACTAGTCCAGCCCTAGGTCAACCATCTCACCAGCACTTTGACAAGAGGTAAAAATCCAAAAGGGTAGGCCACCTCCACATGATGACTCCCTCACAAGCACTCCAACAAGGGATCATGCTTTGGTGACAATCCATTATGATGTTGCATCCTATAGTGATCCTCTACATCCATTGTCCCTTTACCCATCTTCTTAAACTATTCCCTACAATACTCCATTTACTTGGCACTCTCAAGCATAGCAAAGCATTGTTCAAGTGGGCACTAATGAATAGTTTTGGTTTCATTTTTATCATGGTGTTTAATATTATTTATTGACATCTCTCAGGTCAATCCTCCAAATTTCAACAAAAAGGAGCCAATGAAACACCACCAATTTCAAGCTTCTACAGTTCAATGGAAAATGTTTCTAAGTGTCAAAACTTGGACAAAAGTTTTCTAAGTTTGGCCTTACGCTATGTAGCGTAAACAATGTAGCACACCTAAAATCCTAATTTTTGCAAACAAATTTCAAGTATGCTTGATACACTTCCTAGCACAAGCATCGTGACATAGTTCCATAGCTAGTCTACACAAATGTCAAGCCAGAAGCAATCAAAGATCACTTGAGATGGACCAAATAGTTTGGAAAATTTTCTATCTCCTAGACTATCAAGCTTTCTATGCTCTAGAGCTTGTGTAGCTTGACACATGTCCTGATTGTCAATTCACCCATGTATTAGACTAGAGTTTGTCAAAGTGCTCAGCATGAAAAAAATAGTTTGGCAAATTTTCTATCTTATGAGATGTCATGCTCTACTATGTTGCATAGCATAGCGAACTTGACATAGGTTATAGGGCCAAATATTTTCTAAGTGTTGGATAAGGATTTGTTAAGCTATCTCAACATGGGGGATGCATTTGGTGGGTTTTTTACTTCTGAGGCTACCTGTCCTACCACACCCTAGAGTGTGGTCAGTGTGCCATGGAGAAACACTATAAGTTTCATGAAAATTTTATGAAGTAATTATGCTACACTCTGCTATGTTATGTAGCGTAGATAGTATGACAAATCAAAATCTTCAAAAATTACTAAGTGTTCATGCTACACTTTACTATGTTGTGCAGTGTAGATAGTGTGACACATGGAAAATGCCTCCAAATTCCTTCCAAAAGCTTCCAAAACTTAACATCAGCCTTCATTTTAGCTTTGATATTCCTTCTATGGCCAAGATTAGTAGTTTGCATTACTTTTGCACCCCCCATTAATCCTCAAAATTGTCCCTACACTTGACCCTACTTGGAAGAGGGGGAAGACATAGTATTGGAGCATAGACTCCAAGATACATTGTATTCACACTATTTGTAGGTACATGGAAGCCTCTCAAAATCTAGCACATGTATACTAGGTGATGTGATCATAGTTTGACAATCTCTAGGTTCCCATTTCAGTCCCAAAGAGCATAACACTTCGAGCATGACATGTTAGCATGATCCATCCGTGCCCATGCCACGTGGCACCTAGGCCATGTGGCATCTAGTTCGCATCTCACGTCAACCCTAGCCTTATAAATACCCCAAACTTCAGCATTTTAGGGTTGGAAAATCATTTGAGCATCGAGCATTTGAGCATTCTCAGCATCTCCACTCTCTTGCACCCAAGCACCTAAGCTTAACACCTTGACAAGTAATGCAGTGCAGTTTTCCTCATGCCTGCATAGCGTGATGATCGCCAACCTAGTAGGACCAGCCTCCACTATAGCTATTAGCACTATGTTCTTGACATCCTAGAGACTGTGACCACACTACCACGCTACCGTTGTGCCTATCTGACACCACATACTAGTTTTACACACTGTTTAGTCAAAAGTTATGCCCCACGATCTTCGGGCGGTGCATTTCTTCACTTCAACTCTTGTTCCTTCAACATTTGTTTCAAACTTTAGCATAATTTCCTACATTTTCCACTATTAACACACATCTTTACTTATTCACATTACTATTTTCAGGTTTTTACAAATAGTTATTCTTACACCACATAAGTGCCTGTCTAATTGACTAGACCATTCAGGGCACCTCGTTTCTGTTTCCTTGGCATGGTCCTCGCATAGACTTAGGGTTAGGATATATGCCCATGAATGTCTCGGTGCTCCAACCACTAATGTTTTTGAATGTCACACCATGTATCCACTACTAGGTTACCAAGTTGTTGGCGACCGTTTGGGATGCGACTGCCAACGAGTGTCCTCGAACAGGATTTAGGTGCCTGCTGGTCTCTGGCAACACCAAGGCCCAGATACCTCCAAATAAACTCAGTAGTTAATGTGAGTATGTGTGTGTGCTGTTGCGACGTGCGGTTGTGAGAAATGTAATGATTGCGTTGTGTGTAAACTACAAATGACTTACTTTAAAGAGATTCAGCCAACTTTGCCAAGTACTGTGAGTTGTTGAAAATTTCCTATTTTGTTCAACTGCCTAGTCTACGCGGTCCTTATAATACCTACTTGTAACAAATAAAATTTTGCAAAAACATTTGAGCACAACTCCGCAATCTACTCCTAATTTTCCCCAGAGAAAGAGATAGTTCCACAAGAAAACTAGAAATAGAGCAAGATTCAATGGAAATAGACAGAAAAGAAAAGAAAGCAGATTTGTGTAGACCTCAAATATTTAAACAAGGTAAAATGACACGAGTAAACACTTCGCAATAAAGCTATCCCAAATTCAATATCTACGAATTGTTCAAACTTCCAAGGCTCAAACAAGCAATATCTTCAAGACAATCCTACTATGCTACCAAAAATTGCTGCGTAAACTACCACGTACGAGACTCCATTTTGGCTAGATAATAGATGTCAACAATTGCATTCAAACAGAACCTTTGAAAAACTTGACAATTTCTTATTGAAAAACCACGAGAATTCACTTTAAGGATAAAAAGAAGCTATTCTGGTCCCATCAAAATACGAAATATTCTCTGAATCCTCTTGACTACTGAATTGTTCAACGACGTGACTATAAACAGAGGCTCTCTTACAACAATCCCAATAGCAGTTCCCACACGTTGCACAATAACAAAATTTACTACTAAAATGCTCTTAAGGCTTTTAAACACAAGCGCTTCTATGGCAAAATTTTAATAGAAATTTCTATCGGGCAACAAGAACAGTAAGAGCAATCTAAAAATCCCAAAATTACTTGCCAAGGATGATACTATCTAAACCACTAGCTAAACAATTTAAACAAAACAAAAAATAAAATACATAACTCACAGGACCATGACAAAGAGGCTGAAATCTTTATTCTAGCAAGCCATCTTGCAAGCAATCGTCACAACTTCTTCTTTACAAAATGCTCTTCTCCCCAAGACTCAAATTGTCTCCAAGTGAGAGCCCAAGTGCTGACTAGTAGCCTTCAAAGTGTGATGTATGAGACCCCAAGTGTTGTGAGAAAGTGATGATCCCCCCAAAAGTCCCAATGTGATGATATTCTTCCTCATCCTTGACCCTTGAGGCCTTTTTATAGGGTTCCAAGGTAGGTAGGGAAGTTACATATTTAAAAATATCTCACCTAACTTCTCTCCCAAGTAACTTGGCCAACCAATAGGAGATTACTTGCTAAAATATCCTAGCTAACTTTTCTCCCAAGTAAGGAAGTTACAACTTACTCATTTAATTATGGTTAGGAGGTTACTCATAAAGTTAGGAGGAATTAATATTTGTACATATTATGAATATTGCCTTTGTAAGTAATTTGTCTAAAATCCCTAATCTAATTTAATTTAATTTAAATTTTAAATTTTAAATTCTAAGTGTCACTAAGCTCTAAGATTTTATCATAAAAATATAATATAATCTCCACCTCATTGGTGGTAGCGGTGGTTGATTTTATTTTTGCATCCCCGATAATTGTAATTAAAATTTGGAATGACCCGAAATATGAGCCCGAAGGCAAAGCCACCGAGATTTTAAATCGTTACCAGCAACTGCCTTCACAGGAGAAGACTCAGCCGCCGTGTTAGGAAACGTTGCCGTGTGTTATGTACAGATCTGTAACTATTGTAACCTCTGCTTCTTGAAAATGCTTACAAGTTTTGATGAAGATATGATTTGGAAATTTTAGGCTCTACAATTTTGGTCATCGTCTTCCAATCGCAGCCGCACTTGCCCTGCTGCGCTCGCGTTCAGCCAAAGGTTTTTCTAGCCTGGTTCTGTGTAGGCTTGTGGCCAGGGTTTCATGCCTTGCTTTGCCACCGCCGTCGCCGTCGCAGCCGTCGCAGTCATGTCGTGTTGGCGCCGTTGCAAACTTAACCCTGCCGAAAGCCTTAATGACGGAAAACAGATCCACGAATTCTTCCAAGGACGCCCAAAACTCCCATCACATGCTGAATTTGCATCGACAACGAAAGAACCCTCATCAATTCTGCAATTATTCTTGCCTAATTTCTCCAATTCTATTGCTGAACCCACCAAATCATTAGCGGAATCCGCGAACAGGGCTGCATTGAGAAAAAGTCTGGAAGGTAAAATGGGCATTTAGCCATCCAGAGCACATTCAGACGACAATGTTACATGTATAATTTTGCTGTTGTGTATGCCCTCCATAGACCCATGCCCAGGAATCCCATGGTTTGCTGTATTGCTAACAACTGCGTGAGTGAGGGTTTTGGGCATTTTGCAAAATCACGAGCCTGCAAAAGAGCGTAACACTAAAACATTTGTATTTTTGGAATATCTTCTGCACTGGTAGTGGATGTTTTCTAATGTCTCTGGAATATCCCAACACTTGTTTCTTTGCCCCAAAATTACACCCATAACAATCTTGTCATCTCATTCAAACTTTGATTTACACCACAAAGTCTTAACAACCGGGCAATTAAACTTTGATATGCCAATAATAACTTATATAACTTTGATAACTTTTGTAAGTTATTGAAAATTTACCAAAAATAAAACCCATGAGTTTTATTTTTCAAATCAAGAGTCTTACTATTCCATAAAATGGCCAAATGTGCAACATTTCTACCCCCTTAAAAACTCAAAGAAATTTATTCTTCATTATGAAACTGAAACATACTAAAATTCTCACTGAATTTTTCAAAAGAAATATTTTTTGAGGAAAATTCCCATTTAACATAAGGTGTAATGGGACAAAAACCTCATTCCTAAGAAAAACAATAAACTGTACATCATCAAGTCCTTCATGGACTATTCTTGGGATGGAAACTGAATTGTGAGGGTTACCCTAGTGGGAATCCTCATCTCCTTCACTGTTTCATAGGAGATTTCTGATGCTATGAAGGTGGTCTTATTTGTTTCTGACTTGGTAGAACTCTCACCTTGATCTATTGGAGCTTTCTCTTCAACATTTTCCTCATTTTCTTTTTGGGAAGAGCTCTTTTGTCCTTCTCCATTGAATCCTTCATTTTCCTCTTGAGAGGCAAAAGCTTCTCCCCATCCCCATGATGACTCTTCATAAGTTGGTGGCTCTTCTTCTTTTTCTTCTTCTTTGGAGCAATCTTGATATCGCCCCCAAACATTGGACTCAATATCCAAACCCCAAGTGAGAAAAGAAAATTCATCGGATAGCCAAGCCATAAAAGGGCATTCCTTTGGAGCTCCACAAGATCTAGCCTTTAGATAAGCCTTCAATACATGCTCAGGGCAACATCCCATCACATATGGAATAAAAGGCTTTCTCATTGCTCTCTTAAACTCCATTAGCTCTCTCTAACCTTCACTACCAAACTTGAAATGAAAGAAGATGAAATCTTAAGCAATCTAACCCTCCTTTTATAGGTGCTAAAATGTTTAACTTCCATCCAAGTGTCTTCAACCAAGCTTCCTTCTTTCTAGGCATTCAAACCATTTGTCACAATCCTCACTAAGTGGTGGATGAGTCACCTTCCCCACTTGTCAAACTTGTAGAATTCCACTTGTTTCACTTGTAGGCTTCCACTTGCCTCATTTGAAGGAAAGATAATGTTTCAAATATAAATAAAGCATAATTAAATATAATAATGGACACTATACCCCTAGTAGTATTTACATGGTACTACATACATATATTATTTTTGTGAAATGACATCTTCAAGTTATATGCAATTATCCCAAATAATGTTTTATATGCAAAACATTATATGAAAATTGCAATTCCATGCCATCCAAGGTTGATAATCTGTAAGTATCCTCTAACAATTGTTTTGAGATTTGAAAGGGACCAATCCATGTCAGTGTAAACTTATTTGGTTTCTTCATATTCCATAACAGGACAAGGTCTCCTATCTTGAAATTCCTTTTCAGAGCTTTCCTATCAAACCATCTTTTGACTTGAGAGGTATTTCGTAACAAATTATCCCTTGCTTTATCTACTTCAGCTTCCCTTTTAATAAGTAAAGTCATGAAACTTCTATCTTTATCAGTCTTTTCACTATATTTTTGTACAAATTCAGAAGCTGAGCTTATAATCTTGTTTGTAATTCGTGCTGGAAAACCATAGACTAAATTATATGGTGATGTCCCAATAGCTTTCTTGAATCTAATTCGATCTGACCATAATGCGGATTGTAAATAATCAACCGAATTTCCTGGATTCCCATCCATTGATTTCTTGATATAAGCGATAAGCTTTTTATTGGTGGATTCCGCTAGGCCATTTCCTTGAGGATAATAATTTGATGAAGAAAATAAGAAAATGGATTTTGCAGATGCCCATCTGATAAACTCTTCGGATTTGAAGGTGGGTCCATTGTCTGACACTAACACTTCAGGTAGACCGAATCTACTTAGAATGTGGTCTTCTAGAAACTTAACCACGTCTAATGCTGAACTTCCTCTTAGAGCCTTTGCTTCAGATCATTTAGTGAAATAATCAGTAGCTGTGAGAATAGACTTGTGTCGAGCTCTTGAAGGAGTAATTGTACCAATAAAATCCAAACCCCATTGCTGAAATGGTCTATCCGCAACTACTGGTTTTAAAGGGGCTCTAGCCCTTTTAATCTTAGGCCCATGAACTTGACATTTATAACATTTTTGAATCTTTGAACTAATGTCTCGATACATGGAAGGCCAGTAATATCCGTATCGACGTATATGTTGCACAGTTGATTTAGGGGATTCATAAAATAAATTCAAATGATCATGAAATTGTTCCAAGATGAAACTAATTTGATCATTATGAACACATTCCAATAAAACTCCCCGAAAATCCTTTCGATATAATACACCATCTTTAACAACAAATCTTCGTGCTCTTTTGAAGAAAGCTCTCTTTTGACTTGCAGTTAAATTATTTGGGATTTTCCTGATAGTAAGAAATTTGAGAATATCATCATACCAATTCTCTTCATGGGTGTCAAGTGTATAAACTTCACTTTCTTTAGTCATTAACTTGGCTAGTCCCATTCCCTTAATTGTCTTGCATATTTCCAATGAAAATCTGAAACTTTGCAACTTTATAAGCCATTTTCCTCTTTTCAATCCAATCTCATTTTGGGATAGGAATCGCTTGACTGTAGGTTCAATTAGCATAATGTGAACTAATGAACTCTCCAAATAATATTTAAAATGCTGAAGTGCCTTGATGACTGCGAAAGCTTGTTTCTCTAAGTCTGGATAATTTAACTCTGAACCTTTTAGCTGATACCCAAAAAATCCAATTGGTTCATCTTGACCTTCATTATCCCTTTGTGTTAGAACGGCAGCGATAGAATCATTTGAAGCAAATGAGTATAACCAAAAATCTTCTTTAAGTCTAGGCTTTACCAAATATGGAGCCTCTTGTATAGCTATTTTAATTTCTAACAACGCTCTCTCTGATTCTGGTGTTTTCTCTACTTGGACATCCTTTTTAAGCATATGCATCAAAGGTTTGGTAATTTCAGTAAACCCGGGGATGAACTTCTTCACAAAGTTGATCTTCCCAAAGAATGATCTAAGAGATTTCTTACTTGTGGGATGCTCAATATTCTGGACTGTTTGAATTCAGGATTTGTCTATGGCAATCCCTTCTTGACATATCACATGGCCTAATAAACTTCCAGATTTAACCCCGAAGATACACTTCTTAGGATTTAATGAAATACCAAACTCACGACATTTGTCGAAAACTTGCTGGAGATGATTAATATGATCTTCTTTTTTCTTTGAAAATATTGTAATATCATCCAAATAAACCACCACGAATTTGCCTAATAAATCCTTAAATGCTAAATCCATTGCTCTTTGAAAAGTAGCTCCAGCATTTGACAATCCGAATGGCATTCTTTGGTAGGCAAAAGTTCCCCATTTGGTGATAAATGATGTTTTGTATCTATCATTCTTATCTACCACGATTTGATTATAACCTGAGAAACCATCTAAGAAAGAATATGCTTGACAACCTGAGACTTTAATCAGCATCTCATCAATTCTTGGAAGTGGATACTTATCCTTTTTTGAAGCATCATTCAGATTTCTAAAGTCTACACAAAGTCTTATATCACCATTTTTCTTTCTTACTGGGACAAGGTTAGCAAGCCATGTCGAATATCGTACTGGATATATGATTTGTGCTTGCAACAACTTCTTGATTTCAGCTTCCATAGCTGGTTCAAATGATGGATTAAATTTCCTTTGTTTTTGCTTGACTATTTTGCAACCTTCTATTAAAGGAATCTTATGTGTCATCACATCTTGCCTAAAAGCTTTAAGATCATCATAAGACCAAGCAAAATTGTCCAAATTATTTCTTAGACATGTTAACAAGTTTTGCTTGAAACTCGAATCTCTTTCCTTTGTAACATTCAACATCTTTGGCATCTTGTCTAATCCAAAATTCACTACCTCGAAAGCTTGACTATCTGGGTTTTGTATATCCTTTCCAGTAAGTAAATTTTTCTTGAATTCATGTTCCAAATCAATCATCTTTTTTGGAATAAAATTAGCTTTGGAATTTGATGACGTTTCAGGTATCACTTGACCCTCAAATTCTTGTTTATTTTTCATAAATCTTAGTACTTGATCATCATCTTCAAATACTTGTAAATGTCTTATATTATCTGGTACTGATGGCTGATGTTCTTCTTCAATCATGACATCTTTGTAACTTTCTAATATTTGCATATCCAATGTTGAAGCTGCCTTTGCCAAATCATCTGCTATAAGATTCTCTGCTCTATTTATATGCTCTATTTGGCAATGTTGAAACTGATCTAACATCTTACAAGCAAGTTGCTTATAAGGTCTTAAGAATGAGCTCTTTACAACACAGTTACCTTTTACTTGTTCACAGACTAATCTTGAGTCTCCTTTTATAGTGATTTCTTTGATCTTTTTATCTAGAGCTATTCTCATACCAATGCATAAAGCTTCATACTCAGCCTTGTTGTTAGTACAAGGAAAAGATAAATGAATTGCCTTGAGAATTTCAGGTGTACCATTCTTGAATATAACTATTCCGACTCCTGCACCTTTTGAATTACATGAACCATCAAAGTATAACTCCCATTTATCTTCTTGCTTTGATTGTTCTTTTTCAGGACTATAACTTTCTTGGAGTGTACAAATTTTGTTTTCAACACCTCCTTTTTCAACCATTTTACTTTTTCCATTTGAAGTAATGTTATCAATCATCAAAGGTTCACTATAGATGTATATTTGATTTGGTTCTCCTTTCCAAGGTAACCACATGTGAGAATAATCTGTTGATATGTAACCTGAGAAATTCTTGCTCCAACTTCTACTCAATAAGAGACTATGTGAATCTGGTATATCTGCCACTTGAATAGTTACTTTACTTCTGATGCGGGGTTCAGAAGCAATTTCCAATAGAACATTTGGTAATTGACCCACAATCTTCACTCTACTTTTATCCACTTGAACAATCTTTTTATTTGATTTTTCAGGAATCAAACCAAGTTTCTTACATATAGACAATGGCATTATAGTAGACGTAGCTCCAGAATCAACCAAACAATTGTGTAAGAATTTATCCTTTAATTTCATTGTCAAAAGGAAAGGAGGAGCTTCCTTATCATATGAAGTCTTTAATTTCTCATCATTATTAGACACATAACTTAACTCTGATTCTCTAGCTCTCCTTTTACCTTTAATGAACTCTAAAGCCTTTCTTTGCTGATCTCCTATTTGAAGCAACTGATAGAGGCTAATATTGGCTTTGACATGTTTAAGGTCTTCTATCAAATCATATTCTCCATCACCAATGAAGCTTGATCTCTTTATCCATTTATTGAAAGACTGATTTGGAGTGCTTTGCTCCACTTGATTGTCTTTACCTTTATTCTTATCCCTTCTACTTGGCTCAAAAGCTTTTCTCTTAGTAGATGGATCAGTAATAACATTTGGGGGTCTAGAAGTAGTTAGTCTTTCCTTAGATCGAAGACTATATCCATTTTCCTCATTGTTATTACATTCTTCATCTGAAGACATATCTTCTTCAGAACTTGATAGAGAAGAAGTATCACTAGATCCATTGCTAGAAGATTTACTTGCATAATGAACACTAGATAACTCATTATCAGATTCAATATCAAGAAAGTTGGACATAATAAGGTCACTTTCATCCTCATCTTCTACTAACTTAGTGTCTTGATGTTTATGCTTTCTATTTTTCCTTTCTTCCTTGATATTAACTCTTGCCAAAGCTTTTTCAAGCTTCACTATTTTGTTAGACATATCTCTCATTAATTGTCCTTTTTCAGATCCTACTCTTTCATGTTCTTGCTCTATCTTAACATGAGATGGACCTGGTAAAGCTTTAAATTGAGCAAAATCTTGCATAGGAATCATAACTCTTTCTTCTCTTTTTTGAATTGCAATATTTTCTTCAGGATTCAAGTTCAACTATTTTTCTAACTGTATAGCTTCACTAAAGTAGTCATTTAGTGTAGTTAAGTTTGGAGTTCTCCTTAACCAAATTGAAATGTTGGGGTTGACAGCCTTAAGATAAGTTTCTTTAAGCATTTCTTCTGATGGCCTATATTGTCTTTGAAAGAGTCCACAAATTCGTTGAAACTTGATGTTAAAATCTCTAATTGACTCTTTAACTCCTTGCTTAGCTTGTATTAGCCCACAGTATAGTTGTTGTTGATCTAATTGATTACCAAACTGGGCTAAGAAAAGATTCTTCATGTCATCCCAACTTGTAATACTATTACTTGGTAAGTTTGAATACCAAATCTGAGCCATATCCTTTAGATTTGATACAAACAACCTACAAGCTTGATCTTGATGTTGAATATTTGCATGAGCTAAAGCTAACTCAAACATGTGAATATATTCTTCAGCTAAATAAGCTTTTCCAGGAATAAAAGGCTCAGGCAAATATTTGTAAACTACCTTAGGAATATCATTGTAATTTTGAAATCCTAATGGTGTAACTCCTTGCCAAGGATTTGCCATCCTATTCCTTTGAAATGTTGAACTCTTAGACTTTCTAGATCTTCTCTTACGAATTGACAAACCAGAGATAATGGGTGATCTTCTTGATCTTCTAGTTTTCACTCCACTACTTGTTCCCAATTCAAAAACTTTCTTTTGTTCTTCTTCTGATGAAGAATCAGTCTTAGAATCTAGAATATCTTTTGAAACTTTAAAACTTTCCAAACTATGAAATTTCTTGGTCATGAACTGAAAATAGTATCTAATTCTTAAGCCTTACAAATAATTATTGAGGTACTAAAAGTATAAGGCTTATGAACCTAGAGGCTTAATTTTCAGCCCTCCTTCTAGCGCCAAAAGAACTGTTGGCGACCGTTTGGGACGCGACCGCCAACGAGTGTCCTCGAACAGGATTTAGGTGCCTGCTGGTCTCTGGCAACACCAAGGCCCAGATACCTCCAAATAAACTCAGTAGTTAATGTGAGTATGTGTGTGTGCTGTTGCGGCGTGTGGTTGTGTAAAATGTAACAATTGCGTTGTGTGTGAACTACAAATGACTTACTTTAAAGAGATTCAGCCAACTTTGCCAAGTACTGTGAGTTCTTGAAAATTTCCTATTTTGTTCAACTGCCTAGTCTACGCGGTCCTTATAATACCTACTTGTAACAAATAAAATTTTGCAAAAACATTTGAGCACAACTCCGCAATCTACTCCTAATTTTCCCCAGAGAAAGAGATAGTTCCACAAGAAAACTAGAAATAGAGCAAGATTCGATGGAAATAAGCAGAAAAGAAAAGAAAGCAGATTTGTGTAGACCTCAAATATTTAAACAAGGTAAAATGACACGAGTAAACACTTCGCAATAAAGCTATCCCAAATTCAATATCTACGAATTGTTCAAACTTCCAAGGCTCAAACAAGCAATATCTTCAAGACAATCCTATTATGCTACCAAAAATTGCTGCGTAAACTACCACGTACGAGACTCCATTTTGACTAGATAATAGATGTCAACGATTGCATTCAAACAGAACCTTTAAAAGACTTGACAATTTCTGATTGAAATACCACGAGAATTCACTTTAAAGATAAAAAGAAGCTATTCTGGTCCCATCAAAATACCAAAGATTTTCTGAACCCTCTCGACTACTGAATTGTTCAACGGCGTGACTACAAACAGAGGCTCTCTTACAACAATCCCAATAGCAGTTCCCACACGTTGCACAATAACGAAATTTACTACTAAAATGCTCTTAAGGCTTTTAAACACAAGCGCTTCTATGGCAAAATTTTAATAGAAATTTCTATCGGGCAACAAGAACAATAAGAGCAATCTAAAAATCCCAAAATTACTTGCCAAGGATGATACTATCTAAACCACTAGCTAAACAATTTAAACAAAACAAAAAATGAAATGCATAACTCACAGGACCATGACAAAGAGGCTGAAATCTTTATTCTAGCAAGCCATCTTGCAAGCAATCGTCACAACTTCTTCTTTACAAAATGCTCTTCTCCCCAAGACTCAAATTGTCTCCAAGTGAGAGCCCAAGTGCTAACTAGTAGCCTTCAAAGTGTGATGTATGAGACCCCAAGTGTGATGTGAGAAAGTGATGATCCCCCCAAAAGTCCCAATGTGATGATATTCCTCCTAGTGATGATATTCTTCCTCATCCTTGACCCTTGAGGCCTTTTTATAGGGTTCCAAGGTAGGTAGGGAAGTTACATATTTAAAAATATCTCACCTAACTTCTCTCCCAAGTAACTTGGCCAACCAATAGGAGATTACTTGCTAAAATATCCTAGCTAACTTTTCTCCCAAGTAAGGAGGTTACAACTTACTCATTTAATTATGGTTAGGAGGTTACTCATAAAGTTAGGAGGAATTAATATTTGTACATATTATGAATATTGCCTTTGTAAGTAATTTGTCTAAAATCCCTAATCTAATTTAATTTAATTTCAGTTTTAAATTTTAAATTCTAAGTATCACTAAGCTCTAAGATTTTATCATAAAAATATAATATAATCTCCACCTCATCGGTGGTAGCGGTGGTTGATTTTATTTTTGCATCCCCGATAATTGTAATTAAAATTCAGAATGACCCGAAATATGAGCCCGAAGGCAAAGCCACCAATCCTGCAACTGATCCAAAATATCTTTTCTAGCCAAAAATCATTACCAGCAACTACCTTCACAGGAGAAGACTCAGCTGCCGTGTCAGGAAACGTTGCCATGTGTTACGTACGGATCTGTAACTGTTGTAACCTTTGCTTCTTGAAAATGCCTGCAAGTTTTGATGAAGATATGATTTGGAAATTTTAGGCTCTGCAATTTTGGTCGTCGTCTTCCAATCGTAGCCGCACTTGCCCTGCTGCGCTCACCTTCAGCCAAGGGTTTTTCTGGCCTAGTTTTGCGCAGGCTTGCGGCCCGGGTTTCATGCCTTGCTTCGCCACCACCGTCGCCGTCGCAGCCGTCGCAGTCATGTCGTGTTGGCTCCATTGCAAACTTAACCCTGCCGAAAGCCTTAATGATGGAAAACAGATCCACGAATTCTTCCAAGGACACCCAAAACTCGCATCAAATGCTGAATTTGCGTCGGCAACGAAAGAACCCTCATCAATTCTGCAATTATTCTTGCCTAATTTCTCCAATTCTATTGCTGAACCCACCAAATCTTTAGCGGAATCCATGAACAGGGCTGCGTTGAGAAAAATTCTGGAAGGTAAAATGGGCATTTAGCCATCCGGAGCACATTCAAACGACGATGTTATAGGTATAATTTTGCTGTTGTGTATGCCCTCCACAGACCCATGCCCAGGAATCCCATGGTTTGCTGTATTGCTAACAACTGCGTGAGTGAGGGTTTTGGGCATTTTGCAAAATCATGAGCCTGCAAAAGAGCGTAACACTAAAACATTTGTATTTTTGGAATATTTTCTGCACTAGTAGCGGATGTTTGCTAATGTCTTTGGAATATCCCAACACCTGTTTCTTTGCCCCAAAATTACACCCATAACAATCTTGTCATCTCATTCAAACTTTGATTTACACCACAAAGTCTTAACAACCGGGCAATTAAACTTTGATATGCCAATAATAACTTATATAACTTTGATAACTTTTGTAAGTTATTGAAAATTTACCAAAAATAAAACCCATGAGTTTTATTTTTCAAATCAGGAGTCTTACTGTTCCATAAAATGGCCAAATGTGCCAACACAAGTGTTATGCTATTGGGATTATTAAGCAAATACATGTTTACACTTGAAGTGATTGTACTTATGTACTTAATCTATTTGGATTAATTAATTAAATTCTAATTTAACTTAATTTAGATTAATTAATTAAATATTTAATAAAAATAATGAATGCATAAATAAAGCATTTAAAATATCAAGAATGCTGCAAGGTTTATCAAGAAGCTCATCTTTATTACCATACACACTAGTGTGGTTTAGGTATAACAATGTTCAAATAAAGATATGTACACTTAATGACTCCTACTATGAGCACTTGAGCTCATATTTATAGTTTTTCCTCTAGGGCTATGTCGATGGGGCCCCATCAATGTAGCAAATGCTACGTTAATACAACCCTGTCGATAGGGTAACATCATGTAAATAGGGCCCCATTGATGGGGATCTATTAATTAGGAAACATCACATAAACGGGGCCCCATCGACGAGGGCCCATTGATGAGGCCATGTCAATGAGGATCCACCAACACAACACTTTGATGCTTCACCACTTTTCCTTGAGATTTTTAAAACGCAACTCCCAAGTGAGTATCATATCTACACATTTTTCAATTTCTTATATGCACAAACCTTATAGCTAGAAGAAAAGATCTTACTCAAATTCTTCAAGTTTTTCTTCTTAAAATTTTCATCAAATCATAGGACAAAACTATAGTACACCATTTTGATACATTATAAATATTACATTGCATTTCTTAAATAGTGAATCATCAACATGAAGAAATATTTTTCTTTCTCAAAGAGCCTAGAATGTTGGTACACTGCAAGTATAAATATATGAAAGCATAAACATGACATAGGAGAAAAAAATATATTAATGCATCAATGCTTTTAAAATTACGAAATCAATATATGAACTTAAATATAAATTTCAAGCTATCATAAATTTTCTCTAGATTGTTAGACATTTTTCCAATTGATATTTTGTGAATGATATTCTATAACAGATAGCTTCTCTCATGTATTATCATCTTAATGTATGATGGGTTGTATTTCATTCTCTATACTTGATTATGAGACTAAAATATTTGTATAATTATTGAAACTAGGGTCTTACCTTTTAGAATCCTGGCACAACAAATTCTATAAATATTCTTTATAGCCTACATCATATTATCTCTCTATAGTAAAATCTTAGCTACTTAAATTGAGTGTTGGCCACATAGAATCTAGAAATAAACATCTTCAGCATTAATCTCTTTATCATTTACAAGTATAAATCCAATACCACTAGGAACCCTATATGCCATCAATATAAAGTCATGAACAATAGTAATGAGATTCTTGGTCATTGAGGAGAGTAGTTTCTCAACATACTTCATACTTAAAACTCTAATATAGAACTTGTGACATGCTTGATTGCATCTAGCAATTTTGATCTAGTAACTTGAGAAATAATGGTAGAAATATCCTCTTGCATTTTGGCTACTTTTATTCCTTTATTAGAAATTTTAATAGCTTTCTTACTTTAGGATTCTATTTTTTTTCTAATTTAAATGAAGTTATTATGGACGTCTTCTTAAATATTACTATAATATGAATACAGATAGATCTTAGTTGATGTGTATGCAGAAGCTCATTGTAAGAATTTTAGGGTTGATTCATATGATTTCTCATATATAAAACTACAAATAATGTTTTCATTGTCCTCCTCTATTAACAAAGCATCTTTATAAATGCCACAACCTCATGCTTTATAAAGTCATAATCAAATTTATCTATGCCATATATTTTCATTATATAGACAACTTAATTCTATTTATGTCTAATGAGTAGTAACTATATCTTACACCCAACCATACAAATCACTAGCATTCACCCAACAATTCAATCAAATTCACAAGACTTTAAGTTTCTAAGTATGCTAGTTCTAAGAGGTGAATCTAACCATTGCAATTGTTGTCTTCCCAAATCCACTTGTGAAGTGCAAGTATATGGTTAGTGTAAATGAGGCATATGATTTTTATCATTTTATCTTTTATAAATTAAGATGTCTAAGAAAAAAAATAAAGTAATGAAATTCTTAAGTAATCTAATAACTAGCTCATATTTAACTAATTCTAACATAATCATCCACTCCCACTTTTTGTACACATCCTGAACATGTTATAGCACCACTCGGTTACCAAGTGTTAAGTGCTACTAGGATTACCAACCATTAAATGTATGATCGAAGTGGTCACGCTTATGTTTATTATTTAATTAATACTAATTACTTAGTTAAAATTCATTAAAGTATATTGAATGAATATTAAATGCATAAAGAAAGCATTAATCTATTCCAAGTGCTACAAGGTTTGATCAAAAAAGCTCAGCTTTATTGCCATTCACACTAAGGCGCTTAGGTACATCAAGGCTTGAATAAAGATCCATACACTCTTTGACTCTTATTACAGGCACTTGAAAAATATTCTAACTCTAGAGAAAACAAACTGCAAAAGCTTTGTCAATAACTAAGGAATGGAATTGGATGAATCATGCATCCAAGTGCTATATTTATAGGCCAGTATGAATCCCATGATATCGGATATTTGATAATGCTAATTGTGCCCTAATATTAGGGCTCCATTATTAAATTTCCAATATTAGGGCCCAATAAAATACAATTCATTATGCCCCCACTACTAAATGAAAACTCATCATTGAGTGAATAAGAGAAGGAACAAATTCTTTATAGAATATTAGGAAAGTATGGGATTATTGACTAACTAATTGATATACAAATTAACTCAGATCAAACAAATGGATCCTATCTTTTATAAAATTTGGTGTTCATGACAACAAATTTGAACACCATGGAAAAACCTAACATCTAAACCCCTCTAGAAACTTGAAAATGAGGGAGAAGATTCAATGGTCATGAACAGGTCCCATTGCATGGGCTTTTGCTGCCTATTCCTAGGGTTGTTCAAGCTATTAACTTCTTCTTGCTCTAGGCTACTTGTCCCTTGGTTGGGATGGTCCTAATTCTAGTCCATGCTTTCCTTTTGGTGTCATCTATGATTATAACAGAATCAAGCATTAGTGTGTGATGTGTACCTTATAACATATAGGTACCTTGTCTCTCTTAGGCAGTTACACTTGCCTAAGTTGTGATTATGGTAAATTGATTATTTTAATATTATTTAATCTCTATGACAACCAAAGTTCATTGGAAAGTTTTAATCTTATAAATTGATGGTGTTAAAGTTAATTCATTAGTTAAAGTTAAACCTTTGTGGGAGTTAGAAAATTTTTGAAAAAAAATCATCAAAAATCTAAGGTTTGTGATCCCCACAATGTAAAGTTTATCTTCGGTAGTGGTAGGACTAAAAAAAAAGGGTGATCAGACAAGTGGTTTGAAATTTTTGGGTTGTAGTTCTAGCTCTAAAAATTCTCAACATTAAAGACAAGGAAAAAATAAAGAGTTTTAACACAACTTGAAGTTCTTGGAGAGCTAGAAAAGCCATAAACACAGTGAAATGTTTGAAGAGCATTATCAAATTAACAACAAAAAGAGATTTTCATTAGAGAATATTTTGAAAGAATGCATAATTAGACATCACTGATGGGGGGCACAAAGGGATTTGATCACAAAAATTCCTAAGGATAAGGAACTTAACAAGCCCAACAAAGAGGTATGCAAGTGGATCCTTCCCAAAGTAGGTTCATACCCTTAATGCCCTTGCATGCCTTCAAACCAAGGAGTCCATGGGCCCTATGGTTGATTAATGGTTGTGGAAAGTTAAGGACTACATCTTGTAAGAACCTACCTAAGAATTTTAACACATTAAAATAAGGCATTGAACAAAATTATGAAAAATTAGTAGTGAGGTGGATTATGGAAAGCATAGGTGGATGAGGAAGGATGTGGAATGGAGTTTTGAATTGAAGTCACATGAAGTCCCTTATGGATTTTATGATTAAGATGATCCAATAATGTCCATTCTTAGTCTAGATCAAAACAACCACTACTATTAACTTCATGGCCATACTCTTAGACCAATCCACCCCCTCAAGACACATGAATGCTCCCACAAATCAATCACCATTCCTTAAAGGGAAGAAAAGAGAAGTAGAAAGTCAGAAAGGGACCTTTAAGCATGGGTAACATGTCTTTCTAGTCCCATAACCATGGCTTGTAGCCCATTATTGAGTCTAAAGGAGTGTGATTTGAATTTCCATCATTTTTTTATGTTTTATATTTTTATGATTTTTGGATGCAAACCACACCATGCAAAGACTTTTAGCTTTCTTTTATTGGTCAATAGCATTATGATGAGAAATCCATGAAAAAACTCATGCACTCAAGAGGGTAGGCAAGTATAGAGAGCATCGAATCCCCTTGAAGTCACATCATGATCAATCCATTTAATCCTTCCCAAGTTTGGAAACTACCAAGGTTACAAGTTTGTTAAATTTTTATTAAGTAAGAAAACTCATATTTCTGAAACAAGGAATACCATAGTGTTTGTGGATGGGTGGATGATGTGGACTCATTGCCTATTTCATGAGAAATAAACCATGTTTTAGTTATCAATACCAAAATTTGAAGATAGAATCTAGACATTAGTAATCAAACAACATTATAATACAAACTATCATCAAAGTAGCTACAACTACATTGTGTCTTGTTGGAAATAAATGAAAAATAAGAGAAAAAAAACACAAGAAAAACATATGAAAAATTCAAACCAAATAAACTAAAATATAAAAGAAATTAAAAAATACTCAAGAAAGATAATGTGTACTAAAGTTAGTGTAAAATGAAAAGATGTAAAAACAAAAAAGTGTAAAAACTAAGGAGCCACTTTGATTGATTTAGAATGGATGACCATCTCTCCCATGACTAAGTTGAAAGGAGTTATAAAATATTGAGTGTGGGTGGAAATCTAAGGAAGTGTTACACACTAGCTATCTTGGACTTATGAAAAGGTTTAACTTGTTGTGTATTGACTAGTAGTTTCTTGTTTGGGCTTTCACAATTGTAAATCAACATGGCCTTAGTAGGAAAGGTTTCATAAATTATGTAAGGACCTTCCCACAATGTTTTGATCTTAGTTATTTATGTAAAGGACCTTTTCTAGTTGTTGAAATTTTACTTTCCTTATTTTGAGGTCATGGCATTTCTTGTTGAATGTCTTGTGCAACTCATTAGATGATAGGAGTACTAATTGGTTCTCATATAGTAGTTTGAGGTTCATTAGTCTTTCTTTTTATGCTAGACTTAGGTCAAGGTTAAGGTCACAAGTTGTTGAAAGCATACAGAGCTTAGATTAAATAGGAAGAGTTTAAAGTCTTTTGTATACCAGCTCATAGGGAGAATAGCCTACAAGGAGTTTCTAGGTGGAGTGGTAAGACTAAAGGGCATCATTGAGTTTCTTTCTCTAGTCTCTCCTACATTTGTTAACTATTCTTGTTAAGATCTTAGTGATTTTCCTATTTGTTACCTCAACTTGATCATTGGCTTGGAGGTGTTAGGATGTTAATTTATGTTCAACCCCTAGGCATTACATGAGCTTCTGAAAGGTAATGCCTATAAAGAAGGTACCATTGTCAAAAATAAGTGTACGTGGCATACCAAACCTATTTATAGCATTTTGTTGTATAAATTTAGCAGTAGAATATGTACAGTCGTTGATGGCTACTACTTATACCCATTTCATACAATATTCAATAGTGACTATGATGTATGATTTTCCATTTAACATGGGTGTGATGGAACCCATGAAGTCGATGCCCCTGTTGTTAGAGGATTCCAATGCTTGGATCCACTACTGAGGATCCTTCATTTGGATGGTCATTCCACCATCACATTGGAAGCACTCACAAGAGTAGATGAATTGATGAGCATTCCTAAAGAGTGTTGGAAAATAATAAATTTCCATCAAGATCTTAATGGCCATGCATCTTCTAGCATAGTGGCCTCCACAAGGATCCTCGTGGATTTCTTAGAGAACATGTAGTTGATAAGCATCAAGTATATACCAATGAACCAGGACATTAGGTCACACCTTGTAAAGGTGTATATTGATCTTCATGAAGTGTTTTACCTACTGAAGAAATTGTTGTATCTTCCTATGATCCAACTCTTGTGGCATCTTTGGAGTAAAAAAATAGATGAGAATGACATCTTACTAGTTAGATTCAGTGAGCAGTTATTTAGTTATAGCCCTAGCAAAGAGAAGTTCATTAGAAAATTAATCAAAAAGTAGGCTCTCCTCCTCTTTTTTGTCCCATCTCAACTAAGAATAGTGGTTAGCAACCACATTCTTAGTTTCCTTTCAATCTACCATCATAAGATCAAATTCCTACAAGATCACAAGCCATTGTACGATATGGGGGCTCATCATCAATTTTTTTCATTAGGAATCAGACTGCATTATGATCTATGTGCATAAACACCTTGTACCCAACCACATAGTTCCTAAATTTCTCTAGGACATATATCACCACCATCAGTTCTTTCTCTGTTGTGGTGTAGTTCAATTTTGTAGCCATAATTCTTTGGCTCTCACAATGGATGTAGTAAGGATGTTTATGATCATCCAACTATGTGAGCATGGCTCCTAAGGCATAATTTAATGTGTCCATCATGATGTGGAATAGTTTGGACTAGTTAGGTGCTCATAGAATTGGAGTTTCTACAAGATTTTGCTTAAGTTGATGGAATGCATTCTCACATTCCTTGGTCTAAAAAAATGAAGCATCTTTATTTGTTAGCTCTACCAACAGTTTAGTGATCTTAGAGAAATTCTCTATGAATCATTAATAGTAGCCAGTATGACTAAGAAATGATCAGACATCTTTAATAATCTCTAGTTCACGGGTTATTCCTTTGATGACCCTTATTTTTTCAAGGTCCACCTCAATCCCTACCTATAATATTTTGTGCCCCAAGATAATTCCCTCATAGACCATCATATGGCTATTTTTCCAATTGAGTTGAAGGTTGGTCCCCACACACCCTTTTAGCACTTGCTCAAGGCAATCTAGGGCTTGCTCAAATGTAGCACCATAGGTCTAAAAGTTATCCATGATGACTTCCACCTTGGTACCAATCTTCTATTGAAAGATGCTAAGGATAAGGCATTGGAAGGTTGTAGGGGCATTGCATAGACCAAATGGCGTCCTTTTGTATGCAAACACCCCCTAGGAACTTGTGAATATTATTTTAACCTAATCCTCTAGCACAATCTAAATTTGGTTATGACCACTATAATCATCAAAAAATCTATAAGAGCAATTCCTAGAGATAGTGTCCAACACCTGGTTCAAAAATGGAAATAGAAAATTTTCTTTGTAGGTTGCCATGTTCAACAACTTGAAGTTTTATAAACCCTTCACTTGCCATCTTTCTTTGGCATGATCACAATTGGACTAACCCACTCACTGTCTACAATGGGATAGATGAACGCCTCCTCGAGCAGTTGTTCAATCTCCTCCTTAATGATTTGCTTAAGTTTGGGGTTCAACTACCATTATGGTTACCTCTTTGACTTTATGTAAGGATCTATTTAGATGTGTTGTTGGCACCTAGAATCAATCCTAGTAAGTTAAGGATACAACCAAGCAAAGGTTATTGGCCATTTATTAATCACCTTCAATAGCTTCTCTTTTTTTTTTTTGCAGGAGCAAGGGTGGCATTAATTATCGTTGGCTTACAGTTATTTAGAAAAGCATATTGCATGCCAGTAGGTAGAGTTTTAAACTCTAGAGGCTCCTATTTAAAGCTTTTAAGGATTTTCAACTCTCCCTAATAAGTGTCATGTGTCATCAAGTTCAATGGAAAGTTGGCAATGGACTTGCTTCATCTTGTCCATGCCTTCAACATAGGCACTCATATGGCTCTCAATTGATTCCATGAAAATTATTGAGCTACTATCAAGATCAATTGTGAACCACTGGGTGTCATCTTATTTTGTGGCTATTGTGTACAGGCACCTTTGAATCTTAGAAACATTTGTAGACTCCTTGCATGCTATGATGTTTGTACTTTTCATGCACCATAGTTTCTACATGTAGTTGCATGTTGTGTCATTATACATAATTCATGGAACTTTCTTCTTCTCTATCTTTCCAAATGCATTTTCCTTGGAAATATCCAAGGAGAGATCTTTAATTCCTAGTTGTACAACAATGGTGCTTAACCAAGCCTTTCCATGATGATTGGAAAGTCTACCTTGTAATTATCAACACAGATCACTAGAAAGTTGGTAGGATAGGACCATCCACAAATAGTGGTCATGATGTCCTCCACTAAACACAAGGAAATAGTGATGGACTAATCTACCAACTCAAGATAAATATTACTCTACTTGAGTGGAGGTAGGTTCTAGGATTTGTACATCTCATGAGTAATTATATTTACACCAAAGATTGAGTATAGAAGAGCCTTGCAAGGCTTATTCCTAGCGATTTGCAAAACAATAAGGGGACTTTTAGGATTAGATCCCTTCCTAGGAAGGTGGCCAGCCTTTATCCAATAAATTACTACATTGGTCAACATGATAGTATACACTTTGGAAGGTGTTTGATTTGAAGGAAACTTGAATGACATGGATGTAGAGGATGAGGGAGAAGTAGGGCTATTGGCCACATAATTTTGTGAGGACTTTATAGGAATATTAGTTTAGAAGAATGGTCTTTTCTAGTATTTTCTTTTCAAACCACTCAACTAAGGAGTCGGCTATAAGTTAAAAGCCTTAGTAGCATTACATTATTGTAGTTGGGCTGAAATTTCACCCTGCATTGATGAAGCAAGTGGTAATTGAGTTAAGGGTGGAGGAACATGTGTAGATGGATGAGGAGAATAATGAGGAAATGGGGATTTCCCTCTTGGATGTTGGAATCTATAGGATTTAGGAGGATAGTAGTGATGATGGAATGAAGTGTGACTAGAAGACTCACATGGACAAATGGGTTGTTGAACATAGTACCCATATGGATCAAGCTATTGGTAAAGGTATTACTTGGTGGTGGCATCCCTCATGAGTTTGGGTGTTTTCATTGATGATACTACTCATAAGATTGTGATAGAGCTTCACTCAAATAATAGGCTTATTGTTGGTGGAACTATCCTGGGTTATCTTGAGGATAAGGTAACCTTTTTGGTGCTTGCCTTCTTGCCAATCTAGAATTTGGAGCATACATACCAGGCTTCTACAAATGTGACACAATGAGGTAACATCCCTCAAGATGTTCATAGTGGTGGATTTCATATCTACTATCATCATATGATTTAGAATCCATAACCTCCTCTACTATAATAGCCTTGTTGTTACCCCTTTGGTGGGCACATTTAGCTTCCTTCCTTCTCCTGTGATCATGATTATTACTTTGCTCTTTGGATTCCTCTACTATATTCAAAGTGATTTGGAATTTTTCATTCAAATAGTCTCACATTTTATCAATCTTAGCTAAAATTTCAGATATAGGCCTCTAGATCAGTAAGGTATTTTGTTGCATCACCTTATCAAGTGGTTCCTCCTCCTCATTGTCATAGAACCAAACTTCCCTTTTTCTTATGGAAGGATCCTAGTTGTGCTCTTTTACACTTTCCCTTTTTCTCAACTCTCCTTCTTCCTTGAAAACCTACTCTATTAGCCTTTGAATTTGATGTTACCTTAATTATGAAAAGTCTCCCTTGTTCATAGATCCCAAGAGTTCTCTCTATTTCTATGTGGAGCCCATCTATGATATGGTGCAATTGCTTCCTTTAAGAATAACCATGGCCAGAACATCAGTGTAAAAAAGAATAGTACCTAGCCATGGCCACATCCAAGGGTTCATGTGTTTTTTATTTTTAACCTTAGATCTACTTTCTTAAGTTGGATACTCAAGAGTATGCTTAATACTTATCATTGAAGAGCTTAAGTATTATACTCCATTTGTGTATTAATTCTATCTCTAAGGAATGGTACCAACTTTCATATTCTTTATTGAGCATCCTTGGGAATAGCTTTAATTTTTGCCATTAATTCTCCACATTTTGTAAGGTAGAGGCATTGTGAAAGGCTTGAAGATGGTTTTTTGGATCTGAGTTATATCCCCCTTCAAACTTGAAAATAGTGTTCATTTCAACCACTTGATTATGTTATGTTTCACATGCCTTGTTGGAATTCTCATAGCCTCTATGACGTTCAACATGTTTTGAGTTGCAAGTAAAGGCTCATCATAGTCATGGCCTTTATAGTGGTCATGATTCCCATGATGTCCTTTATTTTCCCTTCTTTCATTGTGGTAGGCCTCCCTTGATTGCTCACACCCTTGGTCTCGACTAGTCTAGCAGCTCCTATGAGCATCTTTGTTCCACCAATCATCTCGATCATGGTCACATCATCTACAAGTTCAGTGGAAGCTAGAGGACGAAGAATAGGATGAAGAAGATGAAGAGGAAGGAGGACTAGCACCAGCATGGTACCTACCACCCCCTCTTCAATGGTCATAACCATAATCATCATCATGATGCCTATCCTCATCCCTTCCATGACTTCCACCTTTGTATCCCCCATGATCATGGGATCCACTCTTGTCTAAACCAAGATTATTTAGAGTAGGCTATAAGTTCTAATTCAAGCCCTCTTCATCAAAACCAAGGGAAGAAGAGTTACTGAAGTGAGAACCCCCATAGAAGGGATCCTCATTGTCTTTTTGGCCTAGTAAGAATAAGGGGTTATTAAACTATATTCCCTTCATAGCTTCATATCACCTCTCATGTTGCGTATCTCTTTTGTGTTGTGCCTCAATGGGATGGTAATTCCTAAAGTCATGGTCCTACACAATGTATTCATCATGAAGCCCCTGGATGTCCAACCTCGTAAGAGTTTGGTGGAGCATCAAAAGAACTAATTGATCAAGCAGTAACACAATGTTACACTCCATGTCCCTCCACCACATCTACTCACCTTGATGTAGGATGAAGGTGAAGTCAAGAACATACTCATCAAGATGAGTATATACCACTCTACATTGTTGGGACACTAGCGATTTAACCATTCATTCCTTTGCTTGGATATATGCCCAAACTTAGGTGAAGAATCATCCTTGTGAGAAGAAGAAATTTTAGATTGAAAGAAAAATACCAGTGTGCTTTTATAATTATTATTATTTAAATGATTTCAACTTTAAGGTTCGTTCCAATGATGTTGAATAATTTTCACTAAGTCCTAAATAGTACACATAGCTAATTAATGTCCTCAACAATGGGACCAATGATGAGCAGCAAGTATACCCTACACCCAACCATACAGATTAGTAGTGTTTAGCCAATGATCTGATCAAATTCGAAAGACTTTAGGTTTCTAAATATGCTAGTTCTAGGGGGTGAATCTAATCATTGTAATTGTTTTCTTCCCAATTCTACTTGTGAAGTACAAGAATATGGTTAAGTGTAACTAAGGCATATGATTTTTATCATTTTTATCTTTTATGAATTAATTCTCCTAAGAATAAGAATAAAGTATGAAATGCTTAAGTAATCTAATAACTAGATAATATTTAACTAATCATAACATAAGTATTTGTTCCCACTTTCTATATAGATACTGAACATGTTATAGCATCACTGGGTTACAAAGTATTAAGTGCTACTAGGAATACCAAGCATTAAAAGTATGCTTGAAGTGGTTGTTCTTATGTTTTCTATTTAATTAATATTAATTATTTAGTTAAAATTCATTCAAGTAAATTTCATAAACATTGAATGCATAATGATAGCATTAATATATTCCAAGTATTGCAAGGTTTGATCAGAAAAGCTCATATTTATTGTTGTTCATACTGAGGTGCTCAAGTATATCAATACTTGAATAAAGATCCATACATTCTTTTGACTCCTACTATGGGTACTCAGAAAATATTCTAACCCTAGAGAAAACAAACTACAAGTACTTCACTAACAACTAAGGAATGAAATTGGATGAATCATGTGTCCAAGTACTATATTTATAGATTAGCACACAACCCATGATATTGAATATCCAATAACACTGCCCATGCCCTAATATCAAGGCCCAATAAAATACACTTCATTAATGTCCAAGGCCCCAATAAGAAACCTACTACCATGAAGTATTGTCTTCATGAAAAAAAGTAGTGTCTTTGACTGAATGTAAATAATGTCATTACTTTCAACGCAAGCTACAACAAAAATTTCCTCATCTTTGAAGGAATTTCTATTAATGGATCTCATGAAAATATGAAAATCCTAGTATCTCCCTTTAGGCTTTATATTTATCAAGTATCATGACTTAGTAAGACTCATTTACATCTTTATATTTTATAGAATATTACTAATTTGATCCTGTAACATAACTCATGTTAGAAATATGCCATACAATACTAACTTCCTAAATCTATAATTACTTATGTAACTAAAACAATAAATAAATTATAAAAATATATTAATGAAATATAAGCATTCAATCAACATATATATATAAGAAAGGTACATAACACTAATGCATGTAATCTAGTCATTATAGATTCATTCATAATATCATATGTGAAAACATGAAACATATAAAATAATATTGGGTGATACTTCCCCATGCTTAGGAATTTTGATAGGTCATGGGCATAATATGGAATCTCATAAGGATAACCAATAACATGGGTAGATGACCAACCTATGGAATAATTCAGACATAAATATGTGAATACAAGAAATCCAAGTAATAGAAGTGGGTATTTCACCTTTGATAATATGGCATCCCATAAGGACATGATGATTATTCAGTCACCTCTAAAGAAGTAACATATGTGAAGGAGCAACCTATGGAATAATGCATACATGAACATGTAGTTATGAGAAACCTAGGTAAAAAAAAGTGGATGTTTCATCTCTCATAAGCTGGCATGCTGTAAGAACATGGTGGTTTCTCAATCATCTTTATTGAAGTAACATTCTTAGATGAGCAATCTACAGAATAATGTAGATAGTAACATGAGGTTATGAGAAACCCAGGTAACAAAACTAGATATTATATCTATCATAATGTGGAATCCTATAACAACATGATGAATTCTTAATCACCTCTAAAGATGTAACATGTGCATATGAACAACCTATGGAATAATGCATATAGGAACATGCAATTAGAAGAAACCTAGGTAACAAAAGTGGGTGTTATATCTCTTACAATATGACATCCTGTAAGGACATGGCTTTTTCTAAATCACTTCTAAAGAAGTAACATGCTTGGACAAGTAACCTACATAACAATGTAGATAATAACTTGTGGTTACACAAAACTTATGTACTTGTAGTGTATGTTTCATTTCTCATAATATGACATCTCGTAAGGACATGATGATTTCTCAATTGCCTCTAAAAAAGTAACATGCAGATATGAGTAACCTATGAAATAATTTATATAAGAACATGTGGTAATCCAAGTAATAAAAGTGTGTGTTTCATATCTCACAATATGACATTCCATAAAGACATGGTGGTTCCTCAATCATCTTTAAAGAAGTAACATGCATGGATGAGCAACCTAGGTAATAGAAGTGGGTATTTCATCTTTTACAATATGGCATCTTGTAAGGATATTGTGGTTTCTCAATCACCTCTAAAAAAATAACATGCATAGACAAGCAACCTATAGAATAATATAGAAACAAACATGCTACTATAAGAAACCTAAGTTAAAAAAGTGGATATTTTATCTGTCATAATATGACATCCCTTAAGGACATTGTGGTTCCTTAATTATATCTTAAGAAGTAACCTGCATGGATCACCAACCTATGGAATAATGAATATAGAAATATGAAATTATGAAAAACCCATGTAACAAAAGTGTATGTTTCATCTTTCATAATATGCATTCCATAAGGACATGGTGGTTTCTTAATCACCTCTAAAGAATTAATGTGCATGGATAACCAAGCTATAGAATAATACAAACATGAACATGTTGATACAAGAAACTCAAGTAACTGAAGTTAGTGTTTCATCTCTCACAATATGGAATCTCGTAAGGACATGGTGATTCCTTAATCACCTCTAAAGAAGTAAGTTACACAAACTAGCAACCTAAGGAATCATTCCTATAGGAACATGCAGTTACAAGAAACCTAGATAAGAAAAGTGCATGTTTTTTCTCTTACAATATGGTATCATGTAAGGACATGATGATTTCTTAATTACCTCTACATCTATAACATGAGTGGATGAGAAACCTATAGAATAATATACACATGAACATGGGGATAAGAAAAACCTAGGTAACATATGTGGGTATTTCATCTTTCATAATATGACATCCCATAAAGACATGGTGGTTTCTCAATCACCTTTAAAAAAGTAATATGCTTGGATGAGAAACCTACAAAATAATGTAGACAATAACATGTACTTACAAGACACCCAAGTAATAGAAGTGGGTTTTTTATCTCTCATAATATAACATCTTGTTAGGACTATTAAAAAATTAATTAAATCTACAAATTGAAACAACAAGTACAACAAAAAATACACACAAAAATTTACATGGAAAATCCCAATGTGGGAAAAAAACCATGGGAACCAATGTAGAGCTCTTTCATTCTTTAGAGAGAATATCCCAAGGATATAAGGTATGCTTGATAACTTTCATAGCTTCCTGTTATGACACTCTTAAGCTATTTCTTCACACTTGGTTGCTATTGTTCTGGTGATGCATAACACATCTTCCCACCTTTTAATTTATAGGAGAAAATAATAGTATTTTTTCTATTACAAACTTTAGATAATTTTAGAAATTGCTAATCATATCTCAAGCAAAAATTACAAAGCTAGAAGTTATTACAAACATAACTTAAATTGATAAAAATAGAGGAAGAGTTTTCTTCACATTAACTAATAGTTAACAAGGACATGGTGGTTTCTTAATCATCTCTAAATAAGTAACATGTGTGAATGAGAAACCTATAAAATAATAAATACTAGAACATGATGATACAAGAAATCTAGGTAACATAAGTGTGTATTTCAATTCTCACAATATGGCTTCTTGTAAGGACATGGTGGTTCCTCAACAATCTCTAAAGAAGTAACACACTCGAATGAGAACCGTATAGAATAATGCAAATAGTAACATGTAGTTATGAGAAACCTAGGTAATAGAAGTGGATGTTTCATCTCTCACAATGTAACATCCCATAAGGACATGATGGTTCCTTAATCACCTCTAATGAAGTAACATGTGTAGACATGCAACCTAAAAAATAATGCATCCAAGAACATGTAGTTATGAGAAACTGAGATAACTAAAGTGGGTGCATCATCTCTTACAATATGAAATCTCATAAGGACATGGTTTTTTTCTTAATGATCTATAAAGAAGTAACATGATTAAATGAGTAATATATGGAATAATGTAGATAGTAACATGCAATTATGAGAAATATATGTAATAGAAGTTGATGTTTTATTTTTCACAATATGACATTTCATAAGGACATGATGGTTTCTTAATAATTTCTAAAGAAGTAACATGCATAGATGAGAAACCTATGAAATAATTCTTATAAGAACATGCAGTTAACAAAAAACTAGATTACAAAAATGGGTGTTTCATCATTCATAATATGGCCTCTTGTAAGGATATGATGGTTACTCAATCATCTTTAAAGAAGTAAAATGCTTAGATGAGCAACCTTTAGAATAATTCATATAGAAACATGCAATTACGAGAAATCTAGGTAATATAAGGGGGCTTTTATCTCTTATAATATGACATTCTATAAGGACATGGTGGTTCAATAGTCACCTCTAAAAAGTAACATGTGTATATAAGCAACCTACAAAATAATACAGACATGAACATGTAGATACAAGAAACCTGAGTAATAGAAGTGGATGTTTTATCTCTCACAATATGACATCCCATAATGACATGATGGTTCCTTAATTACATTTAAAGACATTGAAACACCACAAAATTTTGGGTCTCGGCATCGTGACTGCAAATATGGCTAAGTGTCAGAATGATGGCACTTTGCCCATTTCTTTCAAGTGTTGAGTGTAGTAAGCTCCAATTGCCAGATTTGAAAAAAAAAATTTAAGTGTCATAACGATGGCACTTTTTTCACCCTGTTACACTATGTCGGGTAGCATAGTGTAGCACCCTGTTACGCTGTGTAGTGTAGCATAGTGTAACCCATTGTTATGCTATGTAGCGTAGCGTAGTGTAGCATCCTGTTACACTGTGTAGCGTAGCACCCTATCATGCTATGTAGCGTAGCAACCATGTCTACTGCAGCGTAGCAACCACATCTACTACAACGTAGCAACCACATCTACTGTAGTGTAGAAACCATGTCTACTATAGTATAGCACCCTATCTACTATAGTATAGCACCTTGTCCATTGTTATAGCCAGCGTCCCATGTCCTGCACGTATCATGGGACGAGCGTGGTCCCACCCACCACACTACCACATGGCACCTAATCTGCATTTTGGGCTAACCCTAGCCCTTTAAATACCCCTACATCCTCTTTTGAAAAGGAAAGGAAGAAGAAGGGGTTGGCTTCCATTTTTCACCAAGAAGGCAGTTGGCACCTCCATTTTGGCATTTTGGCACTTTGGCATCCTAGCACCTAGCTCCATGAGCGAATGAGACCCAGACCACACCACACCAATGGAGAGGAACAACTACACCGCATGGTATACTGCAGCCCCATTGTAGCCCAGTAGAACATCACATGGTACATTGTGGCTACCAATCCGGTACGCACAGTTCAACACAGTGAGCACTAGACTTCGTAGCCCAACACCACCGAGGCTATGACTGCACTCCCACTGCACCTATTATACACTTTGTATACCTATATGAATTAGCTATGTTCCTAAATTTTGGGGTTGTGCACCTTCTCACTTAAACTCTCTCTCTTTTTCTAGTTACAACAGTTATTTTCTTTACATTATCAAATGTTTAATCGTGTCCACCATCCTGGTTACGCATTTTTGTACATTTCCACTCTTGTGCATGTCACGTTTTCATTCATTTCTTTACATTTCAAAATTATTATTCATGAAAGGTTATTGTACATTGATTAAGTCCCTGTCTGATCGACCAGACCATTCAAGGCATCGCATTTCCATTTTTCTCCAGCATGGCCCTCACACGGATCCGAGATAGGTTGTATGCCTGATAACCTCTCAATGTTCTAGCCACCAATGTTTTTGGACATAACATTTTTTGGCGCTAGAACGTGGGCCTGAACAATATTTGGTGCAGCGTAATGACCATGTCATGCATAGTGTAGCCTTGTAGTAGGTACACCTTGCATAGTGTAGTGGCTACGTCACGTGTAGTGTAGCGAGAATGACACACTCCAACATAGAAAGTGTAGCACCAAAGTTGGCCATTTTTAGCAGTTTTCATACTTGGCATTTTTTTTGCATTTTCATACTTAGCATTTTTTTTTTGCATTGTTACACTTAGCCATTTTTTCTATATTTTTATACTTAGCCATTTTCCTACTACTGACAAACTTAGTCATTTTTCTACTATTTCTTAGGGTTAGCCATTTTCTAGAAACAACAACTCTCACAACCCAATCTGTGAATATGAATCCAGATCAACCTTCCACAATGGTATCTAACACATTTGACACTACAATCTAGCTAAAGCATGCCACACTAAGCCACGAACAATACAATTTTTTTTGTGCCAAAATCCTAGGACTACCAGTGAAATACCTTGATTTGGAGGAAAAATAGGACTACGAACGAGTTCACCAAAACAAATGGGAGTACAACCCCTCCTTATTTGACATAATCCCACTCATAGAGTCTTACCACCATCTGTTGTCCCAACTCATTCATGCAAAATAAGCATGATGCAAGGACAACCTATGTGGAAGCCTCACAGAAGGAATAAGATAAGTTCAAGGCCTGATCCAAACACGAGAGCCACCCCTACACCATCTTCCAACAACCTCTTCCTAGTATAGCCCCTCCTTGATTCGATCCACCCATTCTCTCTGAGAGGGTGACCATGCCAATTCAGCCTTCCTTGCAAGAAACTAATGCATTTTCCCAACACTATGCTCATGCAAGGACCACCTCCCAACCCTAGACAACTCAGGTATCCTATGTCCCACCTACCTCATTGATGTCTGCAGTGTCCGTCCAACCCACTCAAGTGTGTCCTACTTCAATCACTGCATCCATCTCTTAACCAACACATTAACAATCGTCTGCTATGACGTTAAACTGGTAACAAACATCTGCTATGACATTAAACTAGAAAACTCCACAACCAACAATTCTGCCCTATGCTATGCAACCAAATCAAGCCTAACCAATGCAACTGGTTGGCACATCCCCAAGCTTGGATCAGGCATTCCAACTAATCCAAAGCTTGGTAGAGGAGATCAACCGACCCCACTAGTAACCTAGGTCAGCCTACTAAATGGAAACATAAGAGGATGAGTGAATGCCTCATAGCCCCCATGGCCAAAGCAAAGGCCACAACTAGCAAACAACAACCAAACATTGGGACCACTACCCGCAAGCAAGGCAAGCAAACCAAGCCCAAGTCCCCTCCTCGAGAGATCTATCTCTCAAGCCACATGGAGGAAATCAATGCCAACACAACAGCCAATGACAAGGACTTCGTAGTTGCACTAACCCAAGTGAAACAAACACTCAAGAAAAAGAACACAATGTTAAGCTTGTACAACCTAGTCATGACCTCATCTACTCAATGCAAAGCACTGGCCCAGATCTTGGCCTCCATTCCTGTTATGAAGGACATCCCTATAGATGAGACATCCATCTATGCAACGATGTTGCCCCTTACACCATAGAAATTGAGTTCAACATCCCTAGTGTTCTGCAATGATGCAATAAAGGTTAACCCCAAATGAGGGAAGGTCACTATAGCTCCATTATCAATTAGCATACATGTTGGGTAGTGCACCATCCACAAAGTACATGTCAATGATGGTGCAGCAACAAATTTAGTCCTATACTCTGTCATCGACAAACTAGGCCTAGTAGATGAAATCAGGCCAACCAAAACTACATGTCTAAAATCCTTCAATGGATCACGTGTCATAGTTATGGGTACAATCAACTTAGCCTTTATGGTAGGAGAGAAATTCCCCACTAGTGTAGATTTAACAATCATAAAGGAGATGCTAGGTTTCAACATGATTCTAGGCAGGCCTTGGCTAGCCCAACTAAGGGCCATCTCCTCTCCCATCCACCAAGAAATCCACCTTCCATACGAAGGTGGTCAAGTCATCATCCAAGGTGATGAAGCTTCCTCTTCAACTATCCATGACATAGACATGGCACAAGTTTTGGAAGATGAGTTTCTTGGTGGTACACCTACGACAAACAATGCAACACCTAAGGCTAACACATCCAAATAAGTAGTTGAAAAAAATAGCCTCCCAGAGGACCCTAAGCCTTGCACACCCCCTAATCCACACTTGATTAGGAAGAAACTACAACATCAAGACTTTTCCTTGGCCAAAAACACATTAAGCACTAGCTCACCCCTTTCCTCCATTGGCCATGCATTTTTGGTTTTTTCTTGGGTTGCATTTGTTCATGCATTTACATTTCACCTACTTGCCTAGTTTACACACTACTCCACTTCATTTATGCATTTCTACTTTGTTTACACATACATCTACTTAGCTTATACATTGCATCATAACTACATATGCAGCATCACACCTTACACAAGCAAGGTGAGCACTAGTTCACTATGACTATAAACTGGCACAAATTGTCCTTAGGTCATGATGTTAAACTGGCACAATAGCTTGTCCTTGGGTCATGATGTTAAACTAGCACAACAACTCATCCTTGGGTCATGACGTTAAACTAGCACAACATCCACTATCTACTATGACATTAAACTAGCATCCAACAATCTGCTAGAACTATAAACTAGCACATCATGGTCTGCCAAGACCTTAAACTAGGTTCATAGTCTTCTAGGACTTTAAACTAGCATGTTGCTAATTTGATTTGAGCACCTGCCATTGGTGAAACCCTTAGGGCACTTTCAGCATCATCACCTCTCATCATTCTACTAATTTTTTGCAGCATCTACGATTAGTGCGGCCTTCAGAGGACTCACAACATTGTCACCTTGGCACCTTGACTGGCTTCTTGAGCACTTGCAACTGGCATAGCATTTGACAAATTCATAGCATCCTCGCATCTAGTGGTTGTAGCATCTTCACATCTAGCACTTGCACTTGCATTTCACATTTTGTGGTTTTCTTGTCTTCTTGGAGTTCTGTTTGCAGGATGAAGCCTCAGAGGTGGTCATGCAGAGATGCATCTCATTGTAGTAGCAAGTCACCACATTGCTCTGATATCCATGATTGGATTAGTTGAGCCACTCAAGATTGCACATTCCCCTCATCCTTGTTACAACCTATGCACATCCGCTCCTTCATCCCAATATCCTCTCATCTTCCACATACTCATGATTGCACATCCATTTGATGCATATGCATTGTGACCTACATGGCATCTTCCTTCACGTCAACTATAGAATCCATGGTGGACGTAATGTAACTTGTTCCATGGGGAGCCTCTGTTGGTTGGTTAAGGCCTGGGTGAATGTAATGTGAATCATTAATGGGAGGAAACATCTATTCTACAGATGCAATATGGTTGCATCAAAGAAAATCCCATCTTCTTGATGTCCAACTTGTAGCTAACATTCAGTAATAAGCTGAACCTAAAGAAAGTTTGCACATAAAAAAGAATGGGGAAAAACACATCCCCAAGCAAATTGACAATGCTACAGCTTTGCAACTTGCCTAGTCTTGGATCTACTTTGACTCTCTCATGATTACTCTAATGAGAGGTCAACATTTCAGAGGTAAACTACTTCATGCCATGGTCACCATCAGCCATGCTGACTTCCCATTTTACATCATGATTTTTTCCACCATTTAAATTTCATCTTCCTAGCATTACATATACCCCTTTTCCCTTAGCATACCCTTATTCCCATGGCACTCTTAAGCATAGTGAAACAACATCTGATCTTGTATTAATGAGTGATGTTGGTTGCACGACTATTGTGGTGTTTTGTAATTCTTTGTTGACATCTCTCGAGCCACTCCTCTAGATGTCAACAAAGAGGGGCCATTGAAACACCACAAAATTTTGGGTCTTATCATCATTACTGAAAATATGAATAAGTGTCAGAATGGTGGCACTTTGCCCATATTTTTCCAAGTGTTGAGTGTAGTTAGCTCCAACTGCCTGATTTGCAAAATTTTTCTAAGTGTCAGAACGATGGCACTTTCTACACCCTGTTATGGCACTTTCTACACCTTGTTATGTTACGTAGTGTAGCATAGCATAGCACCCTGTTATGCTATGTAGCTTAGTGCACTATTACACTGTGTAGCATAGTGTAGCATAGCACACTATTATGCTGCATAGTGTAGTGTAGCGTATCCCCCTCTTACGCTATGTAGCATAGCATAGTGTAACAACCTGTCATACTGCATAGCATAGCAACCATGTCTATTATAGCATAGCAACCACAACTACTACAGCATAACAACCACATCTACTACAGTGTAGTAACCATGTCTACTACAGCGTAGCACCTTGTCTACTGTAGTGTAGCACCTTGTCCAGTGTTGCAGCTAGTATCCCATGTCTCACACGTAACATGGAATGCGCGTGGTTCCATCCACTGCACTACCATGTGGCACCTGATCCACATTTTGGGCTAACCCTAGCCCTATAAATATCCCTGCATCCTCTTTTGAAAAGGAAAGGGAGCAGAAGGGGTTGACTTACATTTTTTACTAGGAAGGTAGTGTGCACCTCCATTTTGGCACTTTGGCACTTTGGCATCCTAGCACCTAGCTCTGTGGGTGAATGAGACCCAGAGCACATCACACTAGGAGAGGCACAACTACACCACATGGTATACTGTAGCCCCATTGTAGCCTTGTAGAACATCACATGGTACACCATGGCTATCGATCTGGTAGGCATAATTCAACACAATGAGTACTAGAATTCGCAACCCAACACCACTGAGGCTGTGACTACGCTCCCACTGCACCTATTGTACACTCTGTATACCTATATGAATTAGCTACGTTCCCAAATTTTGGGGCGGTGTACCTTCTCACTTAAATTCTCTCTCTTTTTCTAGTTACAACAGTTATTTTCTTTGCATTATCAGACGTTTAATCATGTCCACTATCTTGGTTACGCGTTTTGGTACGTTTCCACTCTTGTGTACACCATGTTTTCATTTGTTTCAATGATGCTTTACATTTCAAAATTATTGTTCATGAAAGGTTATTATACACCGATTAAGTCCCTGTCTGATTGACCAAACTATTTAGGGTACCCCATTTCTGTTTTTCTCTAGCACGACCCTCACACAGATCTAGGGTTAGGCTGTATGCATGATAACCTCTTGGTTTTCTAGTCATCGATGGTTTCGAACGTAATAGACATAACATGCACAGATGATCCTACAAAATAATGCATACCAAAACATGTGCTTATGAGAAAACTAGGTAACAAAAGTGGGTGTTTCATCTTTCATAATATGACATCCCATAAGGATATGGTGGTTTCTCGATCATCTCTAAAGAAGTAACATGTGCAAATGACAGATTTATAGAATAATGCATACAAGAACATGCAGTTACAAGAAATCCATATAAAAAGGTGGGCATTTTATCTCTCACAATATGGCATCCTATAAGAACATGATGGTTCCTAGATCATCTCTAAATAAGTAACATGCTTAGATGAGGAAGTTATAGAATATTTCATATAGGAGCATGTGGTTACGAGAAACCTAGGTAACAGAAGTGGGTGTCTTGTCTCTCACAATATGACATATGGTAAGGACATGATGGTTTCTCAATCACCTCCCAGAATATGATGTTACAAAGTAAAATTATCTAAGAATTGATTGAGAACTTAAGTGTGGATACTCATAGAGTCCCTAATGTGACACTAGTTTTGTGGTATTTATAACACAAATACCATTACTATAGACTAAGAAATGTGTTAGAATGCAAGGAAAGTAAGTCTAGAAGAGAAATTCAAAATAAAATTAAAGGGTGAATCACTAGAGCAATCCTAATTAAGAATAGTTTTGTATTTTTTATGACATCAATAGCATTACTATAGACTAATAATTAAGTCAAATAACAAAGAAATTGACCATTGGATATAAATTCTAAGAAAATTTGAATAGTGGGTCAACTAAGCAATCTTCATTTAGACAAGTTATGTGGTTTCTATAACATAAATACCATTACTATAGACTAATAATTGTGTTTGATAATAAAGAAAGTGAGCCATGGAGAAAAAATAAAAGAAAGTTAAAGGGTAACTCATCTAAGCAACCTTCATTTAGAATAGTTCTATGCTAGATGATAAAGAAATTAAGCCTTGGATATAAATTTTAAGGAAATTTAAGAATGGCCCATTGAAGAAATCCTAATTTAGAAAAGTTATGTAGTTTCTATGAAATGAATACCATCACTATAAATTGATAGTTATATCAGATAACAACAAAAGTGAGCCATAGAGTGAAATTCATACAAAAACTGAAAGGTGACAGGGCCAATCAACCCTCCTTTAGACTAGTTATGTTATCTCTATGACACTAATACCATTATAATATAGTGATAATTGTGGTTGATAACAAAGAAAGTGATCCTTGAAAAGAAATTCAAGGAAAAATTGAAGGGTAGCTTGGCTAAACAATCCTCATTTTAACTAGTTTTTTGATATCTATGATATGAATACCATTACTATAGACAAAGAATTATGGTAGATGACAAAGAATGTGAGCCTTTGAGAGAAATTTAGAGGAACATTTAAGAGATTCTCAAGTAAGAAACCCTCATTTAGACTAGTTCTATGATCTCTATGACATGAATACCATTATTATTGACTAAGAATTATGTTAGATGGCAAAGAAAGTGAGCCTTGGTAAGAAATTCAACAAAAAATTTATGTGTACTTTATATATGTACTTGCTAAGCAACCCTCATGTAGACAAGTTATGTGTACTTTATATATGTATGAAATAAATCAATCATGTCACTTTAATGATAAATTTTTTTATAGTTTTCTAAAATAAAGAGTGATTATATTTTCATGTTCATAAAATATATCCTTAGAATAATTTCTATGGTTAAATTAGATAAATCATTTTTTTCAAACTTTTTCATATTGGTTATAAATTTAATGTTCTTTAATTATCTCATAGGAATTTTTTTAACCAAATAAATTTGATAAATGCTATTTTTATATAAATTCTTATTAATAAATGTTTTGAAATTATGTAGTAAGAAACGTTTTCACCAATATAATTGCATAGCATATCTTATTTTATCATCTTTTCCTTACCTAATTTTATTTTCAAATAACAAAACATGATGATACCTAGTCAATTACAATCTAATTTAGAATTATATTATGTATGACATAGAATAATGATAAATATATCCTATGAACTATTTAAAGTAAAATTGAAATCAATAAAACCTATATGTATTATGAAAATTATCATGATAGTGAGTATGAAATAGTATAGTGACAAATAGATCCTTAGAAATTAACAATGGCTCTATGAATTATCATTACAAATAATCTATTACAAGGACAGTGCAACATGTAACAAACCTATCATGTTTGTAGATGTTAATATGAATGACAAGTGAAGGAATCCTTGTAGAGGAAAATAGTAGAAGAGGAAATATTCCTCTAAAATAATGACATCATAACATATATATGAATTGGTAGTTTAATTTACATAGAGTAGAGAAAATTAATGTGAAATAATAGCATAAAAATATATATATCAATCAGTAGTCTAGTTTATCAAAATCATGCAAATTGACAATTCAATGAACATTCCATGATGATGACCATAACTAATTTGTATAGAGTAATGATATAAAGTTGATTTATGTAATTTCACAATTACCTTCATTCCTAATTACAATTGATATCATTATTCCATTTATCTAATTCAAGTTACTTTAATAATATTTGATCCCCATTTAACACTAGATAATCTTAAAAATATAATTCTAGTTTTAGAAGAGGTATTCAATTATATTAGTATAAGTTTAGTGAAAATATGAACCATGGAAATTTGAAGAAATCTTGAGATTAAAAAAATTACTTTATTTAATTGCAAGTATGAAGGCCCAATTATTGGACAACTCATGGGTGCATGAAACAGGATTCACTACCAAGGGAGGTGAAAGGTAAGAATTGGAAGAGAAAAAGTCTCTAAGGACATTTATCATGGATATTTCTATGAGTTCTATAATGAACTATTTATATTAATCCATAATATTTAACAATTTAAATTCATCAGAACTAGGATAAATAAATTATACCATTTATACACTTTACCAGTTGCTATGAAGTTGAGAAAATAGGGTGGATAGTTTCTCAAAATGCATATAAGCATTAAAACATAAAATACATTGAATATTAAATAATCAAAAAATATAATTATAGTTTAAAAGAGGTATTCAATCATTTTAGCATAATTTTGATGTAAATATGATCAATAAAAAATTGAAGATATTTTGATATTAAACCAAATTTCTCTATTTAATTACAAGTATGAAGGCATAGAAAATGGAATGGATAGTTCCTTAAAAACCATATAAGTCTTAAAACTTAAAACAAATTGAACACTAGATAATCATAAAAATATAATTCTAGTTTCAAAAAAGATATTTAATTATTTCAACATAAGTTTGGTGTAAAGATGATCCATGAAAATTTGAAGACATCTTGATATTAAACCAAATTTCTCTATTTAATTACAAGTATGAAGGATCAATTATTGGAAAATTCATGGGTGCATGAAATAGGGATCACTACCAAGAAAGGTGGTGGATATAGATTGGAAGAGATAAAGGAATCACTGCGAAGGGAGGTGATAAGCATGGATTAGAAGAGATAAAGGCCCTAAGGACATTATTCTTCGATCTTTCTATGAGTTCTACCTTATATACACTTTTCTAGTTGTTATGAAGTTAAAAAAAAATGAGTGGACAATTCCTTGAAACCCAATTGAACCTTACAACCCAAGCACATTAACAAAAATGCCCATATGAATCTCAAAAATCAAAAATACATTGACTTATTCAATCCTCATATTAACATTAACTAAATTTCATTTGCTAATGCAATACATGTAAGTCACTATGTTAACTAAAATTCAAAATTTTGATGAGATTTCCATAATCAATTAAAATTTAGGCAGTAGGAGGATTAATCATGAACATATAAACCCCATATGGTTCCTACAAAAACCCTAACCTACTTAGGACATCCTTGCAAGCTCTAAGTTTCTTAATTCAAACCCTCATGATTTTTTTATATTAAATTTATCATCATCATTCTCAATAAACATTCCAAATTTTATGAATTTGTGAAAATAAAAAAAAATCCTAAATTCCTAGAAAATGAAAAAACATTTAATAAATTCAAAGAAATATCGATTACAATTTACAGATTGGTAATTAAAACTTTAAAAAAAACCCTAGTACAAATTTGGAGATGAATTCACAATGAATTTGTTATAGAATGAGATGTAACTATGTATCTTTAGGAAAGAGAAAATTTGATTGATTGAAGTAACAATGTGAATGCTCAAATGATCCTTAGAAATATACTCTCTATATAGCCCTTATTAACATACTCTCAGCAATCTGTGATAATCACTAGAAATCTATGAAACTTGTAGCTCTTGGTAGAACCCACAACTCTTGGTGGAAGACTAATATGTGGAAATTGGTAAAACCCATGCAACTTAATTCTAGAATTAGAACCTAATAAAATTACTTTCTATTTTTAAAAATTTGTTGGTCGATGCTTGACTCACGGGTTAGAATTTGACAAGTAAATGAATGTATTTGCACATACAAAACATATTATACAGTTTAATTTTGAATGAAAAGGTATAAATATAGCTTGTATATTGGGAGAATATGAAAATTGAGGCTTTAAAATGTATATATTTGGGTTAGGGATGTAAAATTTTTTTTCTAATCTATGTAAACATGCTTTACATTTTAAAATGTTCATTATAGCCTTAGTATTCTTAAGGATGAATTTTAAAATTTTAAAGATATTGAAATTTTTAATATTAGTAATCCAAATGAAAATGAAAATTCTCATATTTCACTCATATTTGGGACCAAATCTTTAGTGTGATGACATCATGAGGACAAACTCTATTTCATGGACTAGGTTAAAAATGATTGTTGGGATAAAAGATAACCTCCTCTTAGTATGATCATGTCTATGCTTAGGTACCACCAAGATATGTTCAATAGTTAACATGGAATCCTAGATTCTTCAAAAGTACTCTTACATGCATAAGAGTATGTGACGATTTAAAATACATGTCAAATCATCCCATCCTTGGAAGATAACCTAAGGCATCATGTGGTCAACCCCCTTGTATCTGGACAACATAAAGTACATATGTAGCGAATGCTACTAGGCTGGGATTTCAAGTAGCCTCTTCTCAATATGATCTTATCCATGAATAGGTACATTCACGACATGTTTAAAAAATAATATGAAACCACCAAGAGGCTACTAGGTTGGGATAGCAACCAACCTCTTCTTAGTATGATAACGTCTATGACTAGGTACCATCAAGATATGTTCAATAGTTAACATAAAATCCTAGATTCTCCAAAAGTGCTCTTTCATGGATAAGAGTAGGTGAGCATTTAAAATACATATCAAATCATCCCATTCTTAAGGAACAATCCAAGGCATCATGTGGTCAACCCCATGTGTCTAGATAACATGAAGCACATATGTAATGCATGCTACTAGGTTGGGATATCAAGTAACCTCTTTTTAGTAGGATCATGTTTATGACTAGGTACCACCAAGCTATGTTCAATAGTTAACATGTAATCCTAGATTTTTCAAAAGTTATCTTGCATGCATAAGAGTAGGTGAGCATTTAAAATACATATCAAATAGTCCCATAAGAGACAATCCAAGGCATCATGTGATCAACCTCATGTCTCTGGACAACATGAAGCACATATGTAATGCATGCTACTAGGTTGGGATATCAAGTAACCTCTTCTCAATATGATCTTGTTCATGACTAGATACACCTAAGACATGTTTAACAACTGACATGAAAGCACCAAGATGCTACTATGTTATGATATCAAGTAACATTTTCTTAGTATGATCATGTCTATGACTAGTTATAACCAAATTATGTTCAATAGTAAACATGAAACTCTAGAGTCTCCAAACATACTCTTGCATGCATAAGAGTAGGTGAGCATTTAAAATATCTTTCAAATAATCTAATCCTTGGGATAACCCAAGGTATTATGTGGTCAATTTTCATGTGTTTGGATAACATGAAGTACATATGTAATGGATTCTACTAGGTTGGGATATTAATTAATCTCTTCTCAGTATGATCTTGTTCATAACTAGGCACACCCAAGACATGTTTAATGGCTAACATGAAACAATAGATTATCTAAAACCACTCTTTCATGCTAGTGTATTGAGACATCATGCCCTCCATCTAAGTATCCTCTTCACTCTATAATCTTACTTATGACTAGATACCACCAAGACATGTTTAATAGCTAACATGAAACCCAAGATTTTTCAAAACTACACTTTCATGCATAAGAGTATATGAAATTTTAAAATATAACACCCAAAACATAATACTAACCCAATATGTATCAATAAAAGGAATTTGGATAGAAATAATTCCATAATGTAAACATGATTCCATATTGAAAAGCTAGTGACAACATAAAGAATATAAATAAATGCCTTGATGCATTGATAAATTAAATGAAAACTTATTTAGATAATAATAATCTAGGTATGGATCATGAGTTATAGCATATTTTTATGGTAATTAAGCCACACAAATTATTAAATCTTGAGCTTTAGTAATTGATACTTAGTTATCATCGAAATATGTCCCAACTTTGTAGATGTAGTAATGGAGAATAATCAAAAAAAGATCTCATTTTTTATAACTCAAATCCTCCATCCAAGCCATTTCATTTATTACTAAGCTTCAAATCCTACATTGAAAAGATGATGACAATGTAAAGGATATAAATGAATGACTTTTCTACATTGAGAGAATGAAAGAGAAATTATTTGATTAAGAATCATTTAACTATGGATCACGAGCTATAGAATATTTTGATAGGGATAGAGCCATATTAATTACTAAAGTTTGAACTTAAGTAATTAGTGTCACTTGGTTTTCATCAAAATCTTCCCCAACTCTGTAAATGTAGTAATCGAGCACAACCAAAATAAGATCTCATTTTTATACCATTGAAACCATCATCTCTAGTAAGATGTAAACATAATGCTTCTCACCCAAGTCTTATTTCATTTATTGTATTTTACATATTTTAATTGAATTACTTTTTGAAACTCACATTTAAATTATATCTATATACAATTCATGAATCTTTAAAAATAAAATTATTTAAAATCATTAGATGTATACAACTTCTACACATAATTAATAGTATAGAATGAATTGATTTTACATGTTCTCTTTTTGTCATGCTTTAACTAATAATAGTTAGAGTAACTAAGTTTTGTAAATTCTCTGAGAGGATACCTAACACACCTACCATTAACCATCTCAATAAATGCTAAAAATATTTACCACCAATACATCAAAGAAAAAATAATATATACCAAAAATATTGAGTGTTTGAACATCCTTTATAACATCCTAAATCTTTCATAACATTTTTATAAGAACACTATCCATGAAGTGGAAATTCACATCTTGATAATGCTCATATGTTTTCTTGAGAATAGTGATCATAGAACAAGAAAGAGCATCCAAAAATATAAGGTATTCTTGTAGTCTTCCTTATCATGGAAATGTGATTTTCTCTAGGTATACTTAATTTCTTCTAAATATGTTAAATTTCTTTAGATCATTCCTCCACATTTTAGTTTTTAGGATTTATAGAAGAATCATAGGTCATATTTATTTGAATATTCCATATTTTTGTCATCACTAAAAGAGAAAAAAATAATTTTAACGTACTATTACTATTGAACAATCATTTTGAAGTAACGTTTGATTACTTATTTGTAGATAATCCTAAGTATTTCTTTCCTTTTGCAACTTCAAGGCTAGAATATTTGAAGATACTCATTATTTTTTTGTTTTCATATTTCAAGTAAATTATTCTAAGTTTATATTTGTTGGGGAAATTTATCAACCAAAAGCATTCTATGTTTCTATCATTATCACAAGATACCAACCTAGATGATAAAACATTAAAATATTGTTAGAGTCATAAGATAACAAAACATCATTATTTATTATGTGCCTTTATGGAGCAGGCTCACTCCACAAACAAATCACCTTCAACATAATAAATCTAGATATTATGAAAAGATAAATTTATTTTCTAGAAAACAAGAAAACTAGCTATCTTCAATTAAATTATTAGAAGATTACAAAAGGATTCACACAACCCACAAGCATCCAAAAACCTATCATACTTAAATGATATTATAGAGGATGAGGCTCTACAACCACACAATGGTTTTTCTGAACAAAATACATAACCAATAGAAATCACATAGAGAAACAAGTGAGAAACAAGGGAATAGAACACATAAACCCACATCACAAACTAATATTGGACCTGCAATCACAAATTTCACTCATCCAATCTCTCCTGCCCAACTCACAAACTTTTTCCTTGCATACCAGCTCTCCTCCCTCTTGTGGATGAATCCATACATAATTATAGAGATCCAAAATCCTAGGAAGCTTTTTTTTTTCCTTCCTAGATGTTTCCCACAAATATCTAGAGTCTTTTGGATTTTTTCTAATCAAAATTCCACATTGGAGCTTTTTCTCCCTTACCAACATAGATGTCTCTAGTTTCATCTAGACGTCTACTATGAAATCCATACTTTCAAAAGAGACATCTATTATTTTTGGATGATGTCTACTCTAGAATTGGGATGTCTACACTTCAAGGGATAAGTCTCTAGGAAGATGTATATGGGAAGATGTCTATTCTAGAGGTTCCAAAAATAAAACTACTCATTTTGATGCCTAGAGCTTCTAAATATCTTCCAACAAGTCCCCATAGACCTTGGAACACTTTGAACTCATCAAAGGAAGCTAAAATCACCTCCAAACATGCCAAAACATTCAAGAATCTTCATCACAAAAAATCACTAAAGAAGATGCACAAAAATAGAACACACTCATCCAAGTCTTCTCCAAATCTAAAATATATATAAACAACTGTAGGATAGGCAAAATAGAATTGAAAGAGGTGTTCCTACACCAACACTCCCACCCTTCAAAAGTGAACTCATGTTTACAAGGAAGTAGGGATAGAAGTGATCCCCACTTAACAAGTTTGGTCTTATGGATCCATACAACATCATCAGTGGATTGATCCTTCCAATGGATCAAATATTCATGCCTATTCACTCCCCAACTAGTAGAAGCTTCCCTCCACTTGAGTACAATTACCTTATTCTTCATTGAAAGCTTGGACTAATCAATAGCCCCCTTCAACTCATTAATACTCCCCTGTGTGGTCTCATCATTAGCTAGTTCATGATAGTGCACAAGATATGAAACATTAAATATAGAAGGCATACCAAAATTATTTGGTAAATTAATCTCAAAAGCATTATCATTAATCTTAGCCTTGATTTTGAAAGGCCCCATCTTCTTTTCTTTCAATTTGGAGAAGTCAACACATCTCAATTAATTCTTCTTTAAGTGCATCCAAACTACGTCACCAAAAGAAAAATTAGGCTTTCACTTATCCTCATGCCTCTTGAGGACTCTCTCTTTAGCCTTCTTCTTAAGATTCAATTTTACATGTGCATGTAGATCCCTCATCTCTTGTAAACAATTAGCACTAAGTTAAGCTTCACCATCAAAGCTGTTCAAAGTGTCCATCATATTTGGAAAAAGTTCATAATTCACCTCAAATGGGCTTTTGCCAATTGCAACATGAAAAGCATTATTATACAAAAATTCAACATGAAAAAATAAGTTTTACCGTCTATTTGATTGTCTATGAAATAAACATCTTAATATATTTAGCAAGGATTTATTCACCACTTTCATTTGGCCATTAGATTGTGGATTATATGTGATGAAGCATCAATGTGCTGCATTAATGGATCCCCATTGACATGACCTTGTTCATGGGCCCCTATCTATGGGGCCCCATTTCCATTGTGTTGGCTCATTGATGGGGCCATGTCAATGTAGCATTTGCTACATTGACAAGTCCCCATCGATGTAGTACTATAGCAAAAACTATAAATATGACCTCCCAGCCATGTTTATGGGCATCAAATTCATAGTAGTAGTTAGAATCTTGTAGTTTCTACATTTTAAAGTTAGAATATTTCTCTTGAGTGCTCATAGTGGGAGTCATTAAGTGTCCAAATCTTTATTCAAGCATTGTTGTACCTAAGCACAATAGTATGTATCACAATAAAGATGAGCTTCTTGATAAACCTTGTAGCATTTTGGATAGTTTAGATATTTATTTATGCATTTAATGCATTTAGTTAATTATTTAATGTTTTCTAGTAACTAAGCTAATTAAGTAAGATAATTTAAATAGATTAAATACATAAGTATGACCACTTCAAGTGTAACACATATTCACTTGGTAATCCCAACAGCATTATTGCTTGGTGTGCCCAGTAGCATAGCACTTGGTAACTAAGCAGTGGATATGTGGGTTCAGGATATGTATGAAACATGGGACTAGATGTTTATGTTAGGATTAGTTAAATATTATTTATCCAATTAAATTAAATTAGTTATTAAATTACTCTATCCCTCTCTTCAAGCACCAAAATCATAAAACACAAAAGGACAAAGATCATATGCATTGGTTACTCTTAACCATACCATTATGCTTCACAAGTGTAATTAGGAAGACAACAAATGACCTTGGGGCAAGGTTCACCTCCTAGAGGACTAGTGCATTAGAAGCTATAAAGTCCATAGAATTTAACTAGATTGCACGTGAGTGCTCTATGATTCGTATGGTTGGGCATAAGGGTATCCTTCAACTACTTATCAATATGCACTAGAAAAAATTTAACTTTTTTCCCTAAAATCTTCCAAAGGGACATCCAAAAATGACTTGTGAATTTGGATTATCTATCACTAACAATATTCAAAGGAATACCATGCAACTTGACAACATGGTGAAAAAATAAATTTCCAACATGAGATCACTCACCTTCTTGCATAGAATAAAATGTGCCATCTTGGAGAACCTATCCACAATAACAAAAATTGCATCATTCCCACTCTTGATATTTGGAATACCACTCACAAAGTCCATTAACACACTTTTCCCATGGACCTTTGGGAATTGCCAATGGCATATAGTATCCATCAACACCTTTAAATCCTTTGAACTTCTGAGATGTCAAGCACTCCTTCATAAATTTTAAAAATTTTGTTTTCATAATAGGTCAAAAATAGTGCCTATCCACAAGTTTCAATGTTTTATCCATACCCATGTGACCTGTCAAGCCACTACAATGCTTTTCGAACAAAATATTTTTCCTAAAATCACAATTGGGAACACATACCTTTTCATTCTTAAATAACAGTTCATCTTGAATATGATAGTCCCTCCATTGGTCTATCCTATTCATCAATGGCTCTTTGAGGCTCCTCCAAACCTACTCAAAATTAACATCATGCTCATATATAGAAGAAAAATCATCCATACATTCCATATGATATACATTGAAATTCACCACATGCACCTTGGATAATGCATTAGCCACCACATTAGTTTTCCCACTTTTTTAATTCAACAAAAAATCAAAATTTTTGCACTCAACTTCTTTTGTAAGTTTAGAAATTTAAGTGCTTTGTGTTCCATCATCAAAGTGAATTCTTTGGGTAACAAGTAATGCCTCTAATGCTTGATTACTTGACGAATAGTATACAAATCCTTCTCATATACCTTATATTTTTTCCTTAACTCATTTAACTTTTTAGAGAAGAAAGAATCAAACGTATCTTATTGTGAAAGTGCCCCACAAATGGAAAGTCCACATGCATCCACTTCCATTGAAAAAGCTTCTAAAAATCTGGAATTGGAAACATTGGTTCACTGGTAATCTTTGCTTTCAATAAGTCAAAGTTCCATTGGGTTTTGTTATCCCACCTAAATTCTTTATTTTTCTTCAACAAAGCAAACATAGACCATGAAATAACACTAAAAGTTTTGATGAACCATCTATAAAACCCTGCTAAACCAAGGAATGGTCTTACCTTCCAAAAATTCTTAGGAGTTGGCCAATCCCTAATAGCCTTCACCTTGGCAACTTTAATCTAAATCTAATTTTTAGAAACCACATGACCCAAACATGTGATTTCCCTCTTGAAGAAATGAATTTTCTCCATGTTGATCATCAATTGTGCCTCCAACTTAAGGCACACAATCTTCAAGTAATCCAAGTGCTCTTCTAATTTAGAGCTATACACCAAAATATCATCAAAAATGATAATACAACACTTACCAATCAAGTCCTTCAATACATCATGCATCAACCTCATGAATGTAGTAGGTGCATTCGTGAGCCAAAATGGCATCACCAGCCACTCAAATAGTTCATTTGGTGTTTTGAAAGCTATCTTCCACTCATCACCATGCTTGATTTTGATTTGATAGTAACCACTCTTTAAATCAATTTTGCTAAAAATTTCAACATTGGTAAGGACATCAAAGATATCATCCATCCTTGGAGTAGGAAACTTGTACGCCACTATTATCTTGTTCACTATGCTAGAACCAATGCACATCCTTCATTTATTGTTGTCCTTCTTTGGCACTAGCACTACTAGAATTACACAAAGTAAAATGGATTTCCTTATGAAGTCATTTCCAAGTAACCCCTCTACTTTCCTCTACAATTCTATCCTCTAATTTGGTGCCATTCGATAAGCTCTCTTATTCAGAATGGGAGCACCAAGGATGAAGTCAATCTAATGTTATACATTCCTCGTTAGTGGTAATCCATCCACTTCCCCCTTGAACACATTGGAAAATTTATCCTTCAAGCCTAGCACACCTGTAGGAATTTCAACCTACACATCAACATGGCTAGTAGCAATTGTTGTCATAACAACAAAATCAAAATCAGTTTCATCATGTTCCTTAATATATTTTCTCTCTTCTAGAAGGAATAAGGAAGCATTAAGTGAGTTGTGCTACCTCACTTGTTTAGCTATCATAGGAATCAAATCATGGATTCTAGTAGGTCTAGCAACACTCCACACATTTATTGCTTAATCAAACTAAGCACCATTGTTAAAACTCCAAGATCTACTAAGAATTACATCAATACCATCTATTGGAAGCACATCGCACCTCACAACATCATGAAAACTTGTAATTTTAAATTTCAAAGTATATCATTCCCTCACCTCTTGGGAAAAATATTTAGACAACCAATTCACTTGATATGGTCTTGGATGTGGATTACTTACCAAAACCAATCTAGAAATTATCCTAGAAGAACTAATATTTTCTTGGCTCCCCCATTAATTAAAACATGAATCCATTCCCCACTACGAAAACAACTAGCCCTAGTCTAAAACAAACATTTCCTATCAAGATGATCTCCTCTATTAAAATTTCCCATAAATGCACAAGAATTTAATTTAGAAACATAGAATTAGGATTACCTCTTTGAAGATCTTGACTTGATGGCTCCTCCACCTCCATGGTTTGCAAATATTTTCCCTTGGCTATCTTATGAAGCAAAAATTTCCATTTCTCATGTTTCCATTCTCCACACTTGAAACAATAATTTTTTTATGAGCTACTATCTTCACCCTTTCCTCCCTTGCTTAGGTCCTTCTTGGTTTTACTCTTCTCCTTATTCTTAGAATTTTTCTTGCTCCTATTTCCAAATCCACGTAATTTCTTCTTAGTCATAAGTACCAAATATTAAGTCTCATCAAGGGTTTGTGGCTCATAAAAGGATAACTCTTGCTAGTACATCATTTTGAGACCTCTTAAAAAAATTGAAGCTTACTTATACTCCTCCTAGTTTACCTTAGCTTGATGGAATAGATCACAAAATTTCATGTACAATTTTTTGACATCCTTGTCACCTTTCTTTAGGAATTTCAAGTTCATAATGGCTTCTTATCTCTAACAAGATTGTTCCAATTTCCTTTTTAACCTATATTTCATTAGATCCTAATCTCTAATAGGTTTACCATTTTGTCTTTCATAACCCTAAGCAAGGTAGCACTCTGACAAAATTTAGCCATACTTTTTCAAGTGATGACTTAAAAAACACATAAATGAAAATAAAGGAAATCAATTTATCCAAGGGAAGAAGTGATTTTTACATGAAATTAGATGTCAAAAGTCAAATAAAAATGCAAGAATGAAGTTTTCAAGTGTAAGATCTCATTTTGAATATTTATAGTTTTCACATGGAACAGAGGATATTTATCAATGTCTAGGCATCAATAAAGGCCTATCACAAAATTCAAACTAATATCAAATACATAGAACATAAAGTTAGATAATTAGGCCTAGCTTGAGGGGTTTCTTATCATCCCTATGCTAGAATTACACTTTACAACTTAAATCCTAGTGTAAGCTAGAACTCAAGGAAGCATGGCAAAAGGATGATAGGATATTAAAATGAAGCTAGAATCATCCTAAAGAGATTTCAATTATGCATATAACCTTGGAGTATTACCCAAGGGGTATGGGTCCATCTTGAAAGATCAAGAACCTCTATCAAATACACTAAAATATAAACACATGGCACATGAAACACTTCCTAGATCCAGAACTTATAATTAACATACAAATTACCATTGGATGTGTCATCATTTTCCTATGACTAAATGAAGCTAGTCTCATAGCTTTAACACTCAATACATAAGGACACAGACTAGACACATGACAAGGTCAAGGTAGAAAATACAATTCTATAGATACTTTGCCATAAGACACATTACATAATTTCCATATTGAGAAGAGGTGCTAGAGAATGATTGCTAATAAGAAGAGTCTTCTAGCATTCCTACAAGATTAAAGATGTCATAAGAATTATGGAATGATCTTTGATCCATCATTTAATTTGTATCCAGTTACCAATTGTTGTGTATGTTTCATACTTGTAATTCTAAAACATAGTCCCTTTCACCTTAGAATATTCCTTTCAAAGGAGGATCTCAAGTTTTGGATCAAGGAGCTTTTCTTCAAGTAACATTAAATGGTGTCATCTACATAAGAGATAGGAGTGCACCTAGTGAACATAATGGACTATAATAATGCTAAAAATTATGTAAAATATTTAGGCATTAAACCACCATTGAAAAAACATACACAAAAATAATAGTAAAAATAATTCCTAATGAAAACATGAAGAACACTTACAGCCTAATGCTAAAGATATACATAGGTATGAAGGATAAGATAGAATTGAAAAACACATATCCATCAATGTCTTTTCTCCATGATTAAGTGACTAGAAATTAGCCTTGGACAACATTAACTAAATTCATACACTGAAGGATACATGTATAACAATTAAAGATATGAATGTATAAATCAATAATCAAAAGACTATAAAACTTGCAACATCATCAATCAAGAAAATAGATATAAAAAATCATGAAGTATGCCTTGGTGAGACTTTTAATATCTACTTGAAACATGTAGATAGAAAACAAAGATGGAAGAAGATAGCTCTAGTTAAACCATTAGGCTCATTGTGTCATAGTCAGACCCACAAAATGCCATTCAAGTACCTTATGCCATGAAACCACCATCATTCTAGTAGTTAAGCTTGAGTTTACTCACTCATAATACCACACCACCAAGGATTCACAAGTGAGTCCTTCTCATAGCAAGCTCCTATCTTTCTTACCCTTCTGAAACTTGTTGATGGAACACCTATGGATCCCCAATAACCAATAATACATTAGCATCAAATATGAGTTCATCATCTTGGATGAATAAATCTCATCCTTCACTTTCCCTAGTCAACTTTCTACCACACACAAGCATGAACAAGAAATGGAATGGGAGGAATGAAGAATGCATGATGAACATGAGAGAAAAGATAATAGTGTAATATCAATAGATCATTAATTAATCATTCAATTATCTCATGAATCATGTGATAACGTCGTACATCCTAGGAAATATCCACTACCACATCCTTTCATCACTACTTATTCAACAAATTGGGATACATCTTTAAGTTCCCATTTCAAGTGTAAGGTTACACCTACCTTCACTAGTGCCATCTAGCCTTAATTATTCTATGGTCTAACCATTGGTGGAATAAAACCAAGGAAAAATGTTGTAAAACATCCAAAATTTAAGGTTCCAATTTTGGTCCTCTTCATCCATGAACATATGCATAGTAGGCTCCCCAAATTTTCCTTTACTAGAAGCCTCTCATTGATCCCTCTAGCTATGCTAACCAATTCTAATTTTAACAAAGATTATAATGCCATGACTAAAAGATGATGGGTATGATCATGATTTTAGATTAACAATTATGGGTTTTGACCATTATAAGTGGATACATTTAGGAATTAAATGGAAGCAAAAATTGACATTATCAAAGTTCACTAAGAGAGATACTTCTAGGCATTCATGGTAATTGGATAGGTATAAGCAAAATATTATCATGGACTATGGCATTTTAGAAAGCCAATTAATCTAGACCATGGGTTGAACATGAGAAAATCTTCCACAGGTATTGGTTAACCATTCATTTTGATTTTAATATGAGCAATTGTAAAATCAAGTTATGATGATAAAATTACCAATTTTCATGGACTAATAAGCTTGAAATTAAATTTTTCTTCCCATCATCTCTTCTTATCATCATTTTTATTTTACTAATATTTTTTCTTTTCTTTATTTTTATTTTTTCATATTTTTTCCTCATAGTTTTTTCTTTTCATAGAAAAAGGATTTTTGATGAAGCATAGAAGTTATGGGAATATCTAAAGTGCTAGATCACCATCCGGAGTCTTTGAATTTCACAAACATTAGAATTCACTCTTCACTGTATTACACACTTAGGTTTATAAGGTCATCAAGCTCTTCTGACCAAGGTGACTAGAAAAGGTAACATGTGCACAATAGTCCAATCACACTAATCAGACCCCACCAATGGCTATAAGGACCCTATTTGACACACCATTTTCCTGCTAATGACTAAGAATCCTTTGAGGATTTTGGAGTTTACAACCTAAGGTGTGAACCCACTAGCTACCCATGGTTTCATTATCCTTAGCTTTAACAACTTGAAGTGTGAGTCTTAGTTTCCCATTAAATCTAAGCATGGATAAAAAAAATTTGGTGGATAAATTTGTTATACATACATTCCATCATAGGCTTATTGGATGTGAGAGTGCTAGACTAGTGACTAGTGTGAATGATGTATAGTTCTTCCCACTAAAATTAAAATTTACCCAAATGGACCAAGTGTAATAAATTAAAATAGAGGACCTTATTGGTAAATTTGAAATCAAACTCCCTTGCAACATTGTGGTGAGTCTTGATGTAGAAATGTTCTAACTCATTACACATCAAGGAAACTCTATGATTCATATCGAAAAGGTTGAGATTAATCAACCTCTCTTTCTAAGAAGACTTTAAGGTCATATCAAAACCTGCAACATTACCCAAGATTTTCATATCAAAATCAATAGGGATTTGTGAAACCTATCCATAGACCAACTCAAATGACGTCCAACCAATAGGATTCTTCTATTCTATCCAATAGGCTTAAAGAGTATCATTAAGATTATTGGCCCAATCTCTTCTATACCTACCAACCATCTTTCTACATATTATAACAATTTCATGGTTAGTAACTTCTGCTTGGCCATTGGACTATGAATGATAAGGGCAAGTTAACTTATGATAAACTCCACAAGATTCCAATAAATTCTTAAAAACCTTACTAGTAAAGTGTGTACAATTATTGGAGATCACGATTTGAGGAATACCAAACCTATGAAGCATGTTATTTTGAAGGGACCTCACTGTAGTGGTAGATTTGAAATCCTTAATAGCATTATATTCCACCCACTTTGTATAATAATCTATGCCTACAACAATGGATGTTTTATCATTAAAGATTGGAGAGATTTAGTTGATGAAGTCAATCACCTACACATTGAAGGGCTCAAATGGTTGGATCTACTATTATGATCCCTTCATAAATGAGAACATACCTCCCTCATGTTGACACTTGTCATAAAAATGCACAAAGTATTGAGCATCATGGAACATGGTAGGTCAAAACTAGTCCATGAGTAGTAGCTTCATTGTAGTCCTATTTCTAATGTAGTATCCACCACACATACCATGATGTACATGAGTCAAGATGAAACCTTTGATTTCTTCCAAAACATACCATCTCACAAGGCCATCATGATATCTCTTGTAGAAATGCTCCTTGATAATTAGGTAAGACTTCACTTGGTTCTAGAATCATTGAATCTTTAATTTATCTCATCCAAGATGAATCTTCTAAGCTACCAAGTAATTCAGAATGTTTATGAATCATGGGCATTCGCATATACTCCTTGCATTAACCACAAAAAATGATCTACCATCATGTTCTTAACTCCTTTATGATCAATCATGTAAAGATTAAATTTCTACAAAAGAACTAGCCATAAAATCACACACGAACTAACATCTGATTTATTCATGAGAAACTAGATGGTGTTATGATTAGTATGGATGAATATTTTGCACCTTGGAACATAATATCTAAGTTTTTGCAATGAAAAAATGATGGTCATCAACTTCTTTAAATAGCATAGTGGATGTAGTAGATCCTCTTATTCACATCAAACTATATTAGAATAGTACCCAATGTAAAATCAAAAACATCTATCATTATATCAAAATATTGAGTCCAATTGGAACTCTCCAAAACTGGAGTTTAGATTAGCCTATTTTCAAAAATTGGAATCCATTTTCATATTTCTTGTTCCACAAGAATGAAATGTCTTTCTTGTTGAGCTCAAATAAAGATATGGTTATTCTAGAATAATCTTTAATAAACTAATGATAATATCTTGTATGGTTAAGAAAAGATTGTATCTCTTTAACCATTGTGAGAATTTATGTCATGTTCTTTATAGTGAGGATCTTATTAGAACCAAGTCAAATCCTCTTTCTAAAAACATTGTGATCAAGAACAATGCCCTTGGTTGTCATTAACTAGCTCTTCTTCTAGTTCAACTTTAAGTTCACATAGTAGCAATGATGTAGAATAACTTTGAGCTAGTTAAAGGCTTCTTGAAATTTTTTGTAATAAGTGGAAAAGTCATCCACGAAGACTTCTACACTCTTACTTATGTAATCTCGGAACACATGCATTACCAATTATTGGCATATGGTTAGTGCATTATATAATGAACATGGCATGTACTTGAATAAATGAAGATATTTTTCACTTGATCCTCTAATGAAATGTTGATTCAATTGTAAATAGGATATTTATCAAGAAACTTGGAGTGCTCCTAGCTAATGATTTTTTCTAATACCTAATCTACAAAGGATAACAAAAAATGATCCCTAAAAATGACAACATTCAACAACTTCTAGTCAATACAAACTCTTCACTTGTTATCTTTCTTGGATACAACTATAGTCAAATAGAGCCCCTTGCTTTTAGAAATAGGAGCAATGAAATATGCCCATAAGAGATGGATGATTATACTTTTGATCAAATCCTACATATTAGGATTGAGTATTCATTAATCCATCCACTAAGGTCTAACATTCAAATCCATGTATATGTGATGCTAACAGATAGAAGAGTTAATTCCAATGAGTTCATCATGAAACTAAATAAAGAATTTTCTAAATTTTGCAACTACCTTTTTTACTTCAATCTTTTGAATGGTCATCAAAATGAAATTTATGATATCAAGATGAACATCAAGTAGGAATAGGTACTCCAAGCCCTTTGAAAGTGGCTTTAGCTCTGGTAGAGGTGTGGTAATATTCTAAGATAAATCAGGAGTGTCAAAACATTTATGATCTTATTGCACTACTTTAGTTATCTTGATTGTATTATCTACTTCTAAATCAAATGATTTGACATTGAATGACACAAGCGAATCAATTAGTCTCTTAAAGACCTAATTTGTGGCTTCATGGACTAGTTGTTCTTTGAGGCAATTTACATCTCTGATGACACAAAGATGCTTTGTGACATAGAAATGAAAATTGTAACCATGCTTTCCACATGACTAGAAAGGATCACAAGATATTTACTTATAATTTGTCTTCCTAGCTACATTCTTCCTATCAATTTTAAGGTTAAGACCTTTGAAGACTAACTTAGCATCAATGGTGCTTAACTAGGCTCTTTTCATGATGATAGGAAAGTTGTCTCCCATCTTGTTCTACTATGAAATTTTCAAGGTATGACCATCCTACCAAAGTTATCATCACATCATTTACCTATCACACAAAATATGTGTAGGATTGGTCTATGAGCAAGTAATCTTGAGAGAGAAGAGTCCCCAATTAAGGTACTACCATAAGGAAATGATATTGACTCCCAAAATGAAGATGCAAAGAGATAGATTATGTTTCTTATTACCAATTTAAATCTTCACCATGGAACTATTGGGATCTATCTTCTTTTCAAGCAAATGGCCTTCACTTACTACCAATTTGGCCATCTTAAACATGGTATTGTTCACGATGCCACTACCATTGAGTGCCATTAGATTTAATTTATCATATATAATAAAGAACTCTTCCTTAAAGAAAATTTTTTACTCTAATAGAAATCAAGGAATCGTATTATGACCTTTTTAATGTAGACTTCTATTTTACTTGAAGTATTGTCCTTTTCATAAGATGAAAAGGATAGAGTGGACCTTGTCCCATGGTGTTCACATTTGCATTTATAGAAAAATTCCCTACCATGGAATCGAAATTTCCCATAGCAATCATAGCTATAAAAGTTTTAAAATATTTCCTAATTGCATACATGATATTTTTATTCACATAGTGAACAAAATCATAATTTTTTCTTTATCTTAACTGTAGTTGACTAGGCATCCTAGCTTGCATGGGATTAGAAAGTAGAACATATTGTTGTTGATGAGGAGCTTGTAAGAAAAAATTAATCAATGCAAGTAGGTACTACTTAGATTTCATCTATGAAAATGAATAAATACCTACCTCGACACCTTGAGAGTAGGATTTTAAGAAAAATATCATTTATTGTTGCATCATAGTTGAAGAATTTCATGGAGTAGCATCCCAAGGATTTTAAGTTTTCCAATACTAGTATTGCTACATGGTTGGTAGGTACACACCTCCAAGATAATATGCTTGGCCAAATTTTTAAGTGCTTATTTTCTTTCTATCAAACTTGGGATTTAAGGGCATCCTAGTTTGTCCCATTTCACTAATTATGTGAGATATTACTAGGTAGTACCATGACTTATGAGGATCTACAAAATACTTGTAGGAAACAACATTATTGAGGGATGAGGAAGCTTCATCTAAATATTTCCTTGTATTCTTAGAGAAAGAGAGCTTTCCCTTGCCTTTGCCTTCATACTTCTTTCTACATATAGGTGACACAACGTCTTTAGGTATAACTTCAACCACTCTATCTCTAATGTTCTTAAGGGTAGCAATGTTCTTCTCATCCATCACATCCCAAACCTAATTCATATAGTGGGACAAGTCTATCAAGGCTTTGTACGTTCTAACTTGATTATGTGCCAAGACCTCAATAGTAATAGGAGGTTTAGTCATACCTTCAACAATTTTAACCTTATTTCTACATGTGGCATTATGGTTATACTCCTTTGATGTCTACTATTTCTATCAATCACCTTTCATACTAGCTATGTTGTTAACAAGCTCTTTAATTTAAGCCATAGGCCCTTTTTTTTTATACCTAGTCCATTATTTACATATCCACTTACTCCATTGTTTCCTATATGAAGCTTTTCATGATGTGCATCAACTATTCTCTTTGAATGAAGCCATGGTTTGGATAGTAATCGGCTATTTTTAAGTATCTTTCAATAACAATATCTAGTGCTTCATGATATCCTTAACTCCATCTAGCCATCTTCTTTTGAATGTTGGAAATGCAAGCATAGATTTTGTAACATCCTAATTCCCAAATGATGCTACTACATAATGAAGATGGTGCCTCTTAATAACAAGTGTTATTGATGTAGCGACTGAAAATGTTAGTGGGTGGAAAACACCGAGAGGTCGTTGGTCATTAACAGTCTTAACCCCGTATCCACGCGAGGGCCATGATGGATAAAAATGGAAATGGGGTGCCCTGAATGGTCTGGTCGATCAAACAGGGACTTAGTCGGTGTTAACATAACCTTTCATAAATGGATAATTTGAAAACGAGACCTCTAGCATAAAATGATAACTTTAAATGCAAGAGGGATAGAGAACAATGTAAAAATGCAATAATAAGCAAGGAAACAAAGTAAAATGTAGTTAAGAAAATGCACCGCTTCAAGATTATGACTTCACTCTGTCAAGGTGGATACAATTGGTTGCGCGATGCTGGGAGGCGCAGAGATTCCAAAGGGAACCAAGACGTCCAGAGCAAGATAATTGTATGCTTGAACATGGACTAAGGAGTTAACAATGCCCAATTCTATGAGGATAGCAGGAAAGAGCATAAAAAAATTCCAAAACGAGAGTGCCAACTATTTGCAGTGTCAAATAAGATGTTTACAATGCTCAGGGATGCAATGCTAACTTTTGCTTACGAGCTGATCAAATCACCCACTAGCCGATGGACCGACCTGCTACTTGTGTTTTTACAAAAAAGACCCAGATCCCTTTTAGCGTTGCTCATTGGGATATTTATAGGGCCAAGGGCATGTGAAAGGTGCGATTTGGATGCCACATGCCTTGGGCCCGTGTTGACTTGTCTATGCTGCATGGGCGTGCATGACCGTTGGACATGCATGACCATTGTAACTACGAGCCTACCACGTTGTAATTGTGAGCCTGCCATGCTGTAATTGCACCATTAAAACTTGTAGATGTGTGCCAATGGTGCAAACGGATGAAGTGCATTGATGTAGCGTAACTGCTTGCTACTCTATGCTATGCTTTGTAGCGTAGCATGTTGGCGTAGCATAGCATCTTGTTCCACATTTCGATGCATGTGTTGAAAGCGTTGAAGAAAACTAACTATTTATTGCATATTTTCTACGCTATGCTATGGTACGTAGCATAGCATAGTGTAGCGGTTGGCCTTAGTCGTGAAAACATCGCCAATTTGCAAACTTTTCCTTTTGCACTACGAAACTTGCGAACTTGCTGATCCTGCCCTTTGAGATGTCTTTCGTTGCTCTAGTAGAGTTGCTATGCTGAGCTAGGCTATGTAGCATAGCATAGCATATCAAATGACATGGCCTGGTTTTTTGCTAAGTTTGTTGTTTTCTGGTGAAGGAGCCATTGCTGAAGAATTCGGAGCCGACCGAAGCAACTATTTTCGAAGGCCAGAGGTGCTAACTTAGTGCAATTGGAAATCACTAAGTAAACCGAGCCTTCCTATCTTGCTCTTGCTACATTGTGTTGTGTTGTGTAGCATAGCATAGCATAGTACCCTATCTTGCAACAATTTACAGTTGATTGTTTGAACAACTATCTCCTGAAGCCTGCTACATTGTATAGCGTCACATAGCATAGCAAACTCCTTAACTTAGAAAACTTGCCAAATTTTTTTGTGCATTTTGAGCATCACTGACAACTCTCCACATTCCTTCTATGTAGGCTATCAGCTGGATGAACTACCCAGCTAGAAAATTTACCAAACTGTACAGCCTAAGGCCAAGAACACCCATCTCTTGATGAAGTACCGTGACACTACCTAAATTGCGGTGGCACAGTGAAGCAAAGATGCCCTAGAATTTGGGGTGTTTCATTGGCCCCTCTTTGTTAACGTCTAGAGGATGGGCCTGAGAAACATTGACAAAGAATACGAAACACCATGGAAGAAAAAATGCTAACATTTTTCTTTGGTGATCGTCAAGAAGTTGCTTAGCTATGCTTGAGAGTGTTGCATTGGTTTTTGCGGGGGGAAAGGGCAAAGTAGGGAGGAAGGAGGTCTAAGAAAAGGATAAAGATGAGGCTTAGCAGAGTCCCTTGTCAAAGTTCTCATGAGGGAGTTGTTCACGTTTTCATCTTTTCCTTCACTGACCTTCTACCTCTAGTCAAAATGCTTGGAGAGGGTGATTGCGAAATGACTTACACTCTCTTACGTTTTTTCCCTTTGCTATCTTGCCATTTACATTTTCGAATAACCTTACTGTAGGATAGGTGTTTCTCTCCTTGGATGAGTTGTGTTACATCTGTGTGGGGCTTTAACCTACCTACAGATGCTTCCCATGTGACGAGCTGTGTTACGCATGTCATGGGCTTTGTGGTCGAGCAAACAAGAGGGCTTAACAAGAATTTGGAAAAGCTTGTAAAAGAGGGGTGTGAGCAGGAATTGTGGGTGCAAGAAGCAAGGTAAAGGGAAGAAGCTTAGATGGTAGGGTAGGATGTACACTCTAAGGTAGCTAAGCTAGCCAAGACAACCACTTTGCAACGCTATAGCATTTACTACTGTGGCGAGACGCACCTTCAGCCACACCTTGTAAACATGACAGAGAGCAAACCAAAAGAAACGACCATGGTGTAAAATAAGGGCAAAGTTCTTGCTTGTTGTAGACATTGTTGAACCTCTTGGACACCTTTGCTAGTGTATGGTATCCAAACTAGGAAGGCTAGCAGCAGCCTTGGTAGCATCAGCATGGAAGAGCTGGCATCGAAGGAGTGGGGAGTCATCGTGAGTGAGGATACTCTGGAATCCCTGCCAAAGGTATGCATTCTTAGTTCAGCTATGGGATCAGCTGCCACATAGCTAAATGTGGCTTGAGCCCAGACGCTGGCAAGGAGGTGGAGGGTAACAATATAGTGGTTGGGCCACTATACTTCTACAACTCCAGCAGCAGGCACTGACCAAGGAACTATCATCAGGGCAATGGTCCATGGTGACGGTAGGTCCAAGGGGTCAGTGAGATGTCGTACAACATCTCCACGGGATCAGCAAGATGCCAGGGGTAGCGGTGTTGTGTATGTTCTAGAATGTGTTCTTAGTGCATCGTGAAATGCATCCTGGAACTGCAACATCCTGCCCCACATCGACATTATTTGTGCTCGCTTGATGTGTACTTGGTGTAGATGCATGTTGGGGATGTGCCACTAACCCATTTTAAAATCCTGGTAGACCATGTGTTGGTTTAAGGTCCCAGCAGACTGCTGTGCTGGTTTAAGGTCCCAGTAGACCGTATGTGCCAATTTAACGTCATAGTGGACGTGCTATGCCAGTTTTACATCGTAGCGAATGAGTTGTTCTAGTATTACATCGTAGCAGATGAGCTGTGCCAGTTTTACATCATAGCATATGATTTCCAAATTTTCCAGTTTTACGTTGTAGCGGACGAGCTATGCCAGTTTTACGTCATAGCGGATAATTGTCAACCTTGCCAATTTTACGTTGTAGCGGACGAGCTGTGCCAATTTTACATTATAGTGAATGATTGCCAACCTTGCTAGTTTTACATCATAGCGGATGAGCTATGCCAATTTTACGTTGTAGAGGACAATTTCCATCCTTGCCAATTTTATGTTGTAACGGACGATGCTTACCGTGTTCATGCTTCAGATGTAGTACGGCTTGAGGTATGAGTGATTCACTAGGTTTGTGAACTCGTTGCCATCCATGTTCGCTAGCTTGAAGGCTTCATTTCCAAAGGCTTTGATGACCATGTATGGGCCTTCCTAGTTGGCTAAGAATTTTCTCACATGTTCACGAATGGCTTTGAGGATGAGGTATCCCTTCTATATTGGCTGTTGATGCAGGCTTACATGATGTTTTTGCCATTTGGTAGTGCTCTATGCGGCTCAGCGTTTATGCGTGCTCCTCCTCTATTGAATTGAGGTTGATAATTCTTGACTCATTGTTCTAGGCTTCTCTCATGACATCAGATAGGATCATTCAGAGTGACGGTACCTACAACTCAAGAGGAAACACAGCTTCAGATCCATAAACGAGACTGTAACGGGTCTTACTTGTCGTGGTCCTGCATGTCGTTCTGTAGGACCATAGAACATAGAGGATTTGCTCATGCCACTACCTCTTGCTATTGTTAAGAGTCTACTTCAGCAAGTTGATGATGGACTTATTTGTAGCTTCCTTCTATCTGTTCGCCTGCAGGTAATATGGGGAGGAGAATGATTGCCTGATGCCTAGACTACTATAGAAGGTTTGGGTTTCTGTACTACTAAACTATGGTCCATTATCAGTTATAATAGTCATTGGGAGCCCAAATCTTGTCATGATGTTGTCTAGGATGAAGTGGCAGATCTGTTGAGACATCGTCTTCCTCAGGGGGATAGCTTCCACCCACTTAGTAAAATACTTAGTGATGGTGATAATGAAGCGATGCCCTATGGAGGACCTAGGCGTGATAGGTCCTATGAGGTCTAGTCCCCATTGTTGGAAAGGCCACGTGATCTGTGTTGGGTGCAGGTCCATAGGTGAGACATGTATGAGATTTTTATATCTCTGGAACATGTCACACGTCTTGACTTTTGACAAGCAGTCACGCTCCATATGGAGCCAATAGTACAATAGGTGTCTGATTTCTACAGCCATAGCCCAAGGTGCTATGTGTCCATCACATAGTCTCTCATGTACTTCATTAATCACCTTCGATGCCTACTCCTCACCCATGCATGCCAGCAATATCCCATCATAGGAACGTCTGCATAGGGCATCATTTCCCATGAGCGTATATTGCCGGGCATGCCTGCGGATCGCATCTCTCTAGGAAAATGTTAGTCTGCTTGGGGGTTCACCATGCTGCAGGTAGGCTTTAATGTTGGCATACCACTCTTGAGTATCTATAGCACTAATAGAGGCCACGTGTCCCGCCTGAGTGAAAGGCTCAGTACATTCGATAATCAAAGTTGACAGACTTGCAAATGAGTGTGGTGGGATATTTAGTGCTAGGGTGGCTAAGGCATCTACCATGATGTTCTCGTTGCGTGGAATATGTTGCACATCTATAGTTGTGAATTGCTTAAGCAGGATTTTTGCTAGATCACAGTAGGGTTGTAGGTGTGTAGATTTACAAGTATAGACCTCAAACCAGTTGTGAATCCCCGTGAATCACCAGGTGTTGTATGCGTAGTGTTTGGGTAGCTAAGAGGCCTCTGAGTAGCCCCTCATACTCTACCACATTGTTGGTGTAGGGGAATGCAAAGCAATAAGAAAATGGATGCATTTCCCCAAAGGGGAACATAATGAAAATAGCTGCACTACCTCCTCACATGGTTGAGGCATCGTTGAAGTGTAAAGTACATTCGGGGTGCGATGGAATGACGTTGATTGTACCAACATGCTCGTTTGGGAACTCGAGATCTATGGTTGCCTGGTTGTCGATGGGTGAGGCTATAAGTTGGGTCGCTATGGCTTGACCCTTTGTCAACGATTGGCTCACATAGTGTAAGTCAAACTCCACGATTATTTCTTTCCATTGGGCTACCCAGCTACTTTCATACAGGTTGTTAGTGATAGCCCGGAGTATGTTTCTTTTGAAAATGATGTTAGTTGTACTGCAAAACAAGTAATGCCTCCACGTTTTTAATGCAAATACTAAGGTAAGACAATTCCTCTCCACCTCGTTGTATTTTTCCTCATATGCTATTAATGCATGACTCAGATAATACACTGGTATCTCAGATCCATCGTCTCATTTCTAAAATAACAGTGTTGTTGTAGACGCGTCGAAGTTGGCAAGGTAGATGAAGAAAGGCTTATCCCTCTATGGCGGATGCACAGTTGGGAGGTGCAAAAGCTCCTTCTTCAGGTCGTCGAAGGCCTGTTACATTGGGTTGTCCATTCGAAGTTAACCCCTTTCTTTAGAAGATGTTGCATGGGGTGTAACTTGTTAGTTAACTTTTCTATAAACATTCAGATGAACTATACCCTACCTTACAGCCTACATAACTCTTTAAGGTTTGTAGGAGGTTCCAGGTTGACGATGGCCCTAACTTTGTCAGTGTCCACCCGTATTCCGGCCTCTGATACTATGAACCCTAACATGCGTCCGGTCTTCACACCAAAGATACACTTCTTAGGGTTAAGGCACAAATCATGCATTTGACAACACTTAAGGACTATCCCTAGATCGTGTGGGTGATCAGCAGCTTCTTTGGACTTGACTGCTATATCATCCACGTAGTCATTTAGCATTTCTAGCATGTAGTCATTGAAGATGTAAGTCATGGCTCACTGGTAGGTTTCTCTGGTGTTCTTGAGCCCAAAAGGCATCATGGTGTACCAAAAGGTACCCCATGGGATCATGAAGATTGTTATTAGCTAATGCTCTAGATTGATGCAAATTTGGTTGTAGCCGGAGAAACCATCCATGAAGGATAACAAAACATGACTAGCCGTAGTGTCGATGAGTTGATCAATGCTTGGTAGTGGAAAATTATCTTTAATCCTAGAAGTCTACATAGATTCATATCCCTCCTATTTTCTTAGAAAGCACAACAATGTTGGACACCCATTCCGAATAATCAACTGCGCAGATGAAACTAGCTTGGTATAGCTTTGTGATTTCATCCCTTACAGCTAGTGCAATTTTTGGTTTGACCTTACGAGCCTTCTACTTGACTGCCTTCATGCACGGGTCTAGGACGATGTTGTGCTGTATCAGCCTTGGATCTAAACCTGGCATGTCGCTATATGACCATGTGAATACCTTAACATTATCTTGCAAGATTTTGACCACACCTTTGTGTGTCTATGCATCTAAGAGGGAACTAAGCTTTAACGTTTCTACTTTCCCCTTGGACGTGGTCACAGGTGTCTCAATGAGAGGGTCCTCAGTTACATCCCCGACCTCTAAATCTAGGGTTCAAACCAAATGCTTAGGCCAGTTTGGGGATCTTTCTAAAGATGATATGGTGCTAGCTTTGGTTGACCCCCAATCAATCAATTCTGGGTTCAATTGTCTTGTGAGCTTGCCATGTGGACCTACTAAAGCTAAAGGCGTGGAGATATCATGATGGATTTTCATTTTTTGCTCAACTTGTCAAAATGAGATGAAAGCCTGGTTAAGAGGCACCTATTGGTAGTGATCATGTATAACGAAAACTTGCAAAGAAATGACAAGATGTAACTAGCAAAGTATGATGTAAAGATTAAAATTTTTCCAATTTAAAGTCATGGAAAACCGCTATGGCATGGAGATGCAGAGCTACTAAAATAAGAAATGTAAAACTGTCGATGTGAGAACGTGAAACTGCTAAAAAATGCAAAACTACCAATGCAAAAACGTGAAACTGCTAGTCTAGCATCATTGCGAACTGCGAACATATAATAGATTGAAATTGCTAGTTTAAGGTTTTTTCAGACCATTAAAGTCGCTACCACACTACGATTGCTAGTTTAAGGTCTTTCCAGACCATGAAAGTTACAACTACGCTAAGGTTGCTAGTTTAAGGTATTTTCAGACCCATAAAAAAATTTTTTTTTTTTGTTTTTTGGGAAAACAAATAATTAGCTTAAAGCATGCAAAGATCTTTCACCCAGATGTGTCTTTTTTAATTGCCAACAGTGCTACGATGTCATGGTGGGCATGCTACGTTGCATGGAAAACCCTACATTAAACATAGAGAGAGTGTGGCAAGTTTCCCCTCTTCACCATTACAGCCATAAATAGGGATTAAACCCTAGTAAGCTTGTCATTCTCACTGTAAGAGTGTAAAGCCCATATTCGGAGTACAAAGAGATTTCAGAGCACAGAGCGATTGTGCTAACAGCGATCAAGGTGGTTTTTTTTTTGAAATTTTAAATTCTTGTAAAATTTTTGCAAACATTGTCCAAAAGAAAAAAGTTTTGAATAAAGAAGAGAATTTTGGAAAAGAAATTAATTTTGCGTTAACTTTTGCATTGTTTACGTGCTATGTTTTGTGTAAAATTTTCATGCTTTTATGTGCTAGTTTTAGGCCATTTCAGGCCACTGCTAGTTTTAGGCCATTTCGACCCACTGCTAGTTTTAGGCCATTTCAGGCTATAGCTAGTTTTAAGCCATTTCGAGCTAGGGTTTAAGGTTTAGCGTAGCATAGTTTTAGGCCATTTCGAGCTCTTGCTAGTTTTAGGCCATTTTGGGGCATAGCTAATTTTAGGCAGTTTTGGGCCATAGCTAGTTTTAGGCCATTTTGGAAGGTGGGGAGGCATAGTTTTAGGTCATTTCGGGCCATTACTAGTTTTAGGCCATTTTGGACCTCTGCTAGTTTTAGGCCATTTTGGGCCTTTGTGTAGCATGCCAAAGAGATGATACGTTAACAAAGCAAAAAGGCGGTGAATGTACAAGGGATGGAAACTAGGCAGGAAGTAGCGGGGTTGCTAAGCTATGTGTAGTTGCTTCTTGACCCATCATGGGTTGAGCAGAACGTAAGGCTAAGGCATTTTTCCAGGGCCTTCGTTTGCATCCTTATCCCCACTTGGAAGGACAACTCAGCCCATGTGCTTTCATTTTGGAAACCAACCTGCTGAGCTGATTCTCCCACTAGATGGTTAGTGTGTGCATAAGTAGGTGCTTCATTCTTAGAGGTTATGATCTCTGAGCCCTGCTCCATGTCTATGTTATTGATTGCTTGTGCTGCAACCTCGTCACCATGGATCACCACCTGCCTGCCTGCGTATGGTAGGTGGATTTCCTGGTGAATGGGCAAAGAGACAACCCTAAGTTGTGCTAACCATGATCTCCCCAAGATCAAGTTAAACCCAGGCATTTCCTTGACCATGATGAATGTTGCGTTCATGGGGAATTGATCTCCTGCCATGAATTCTATGTGGACTGTGCCCTTCACCACAACCCCGCGTCCCATTGAATGACCTTAGGCATGACATCATTGTGGGTTTGATCTGGTCAACCAAGCCCAAATTGTCCATAATAGGGAAGGGGATGACGTTCATGGCAGCCCCATCATCAACATGTACCTTTCGGATCCAGTGTTGGCTGACCTGAATTGTGATGAATAGGGGTGTTGTCATCACCTGGCCCCTTTCGGGATCTTTCCTAATGGAGTCGTTGCTAAAGGTCAGTTGAGATGGTTCTAGCTCTGCAGGCACAGAGGAAAGAATGATCGAAAAAATTTCTTCTTCTTCCATTGGCATGTCTTCGTTGATCAGAATCGTTGTCAACATGCGGATTAGAGCCTCACGGTGTGCAATGGACATCATGATTAGGTCATATAAGCTCAATGTAGTGTTTTTCTATTTTAGAGCTTGTTTGACCTGAGTGAGGGCATCCAAGAGGTCTTGGATACCCCCCTATTGAATGCTTTCCTCCTCTTCTATTCATTCTAGAAGACGAATTTCTCGATGAGGGACAACTTCACATCTAGGTTTAGACCCTTTTTAGTAGGGTGGCACGGACTGTGCAGTTATAACAATGTCCCTCTTCGATGATGAGGGAATAGATGCAAGGGGTGAGGAAATAGGCTTGGAAATTCCTGGGGTGGTACTTCCTCTCGACATCTCACCTACAAAACACACTTCCTATTTTTTAGGATAAGAAGGTTGTTCAACTGTCTTGCGCAAGATGAGGGCTGTCGAATGAGTCGGCCCCCTGATGATAAACAGAGCTAACGGTGTTAATGGGTAAGGTGGCATGGTTCTACTAATAGGTGGCACAGGGATGGGTGCCCAGGGAGGGACTCTTAGAACGAATGGCTATTGCAAGCTTTGGCCAGCCGCTGGTGGTGCTGGTATGCTACACTAAGGCACACGGACCACGAATGGTTGCTAGGGTGGCATAGGATCACTATCAATGTCGATGGTATTGATAACATAACCAACGTTGTTGGCATTGAGGGGGTCTATGTAGACATGTAGAGATTAATTCTCAGGGCATACTAGGTTGCCTTCATCCAACATCAGTTTCCCCTGATCAATCATCCTTTTGATTTCATCCTTCAACGCTAGAAAATAATCTGTGTTGTGACCACATTGTTGGTGGTAGTCACAAAACTTATCTAGCCTAAAATCCTTAGGAACTAGGGGCTCATTGGGTAGGGCCAAAAAGGGGTTCCTCAGGAGCTCATAGTAGCACTGATGTCTCCTAATTCCTTCTTCTGACATCTGCTTGTGTTGGATGTACCCTACTTCTAGTAGCTGCTTCAGAAGTTCTAAAGGCTTGAGAGGCAATGGGGAATACTTTGAGCAATCTTTACACTCAAAGTTTGATTTGGGTTGTGTAGATGTCTCGGGTGTAGGTATGGAAGGTTGCAGCGCATTGCCCTGCTTAGGCACAGGATTGGCTACGGGTGTGGCCAGTTTCTTATTATTCTTGCTACCATTGTTATTAGGCTTAGGCTTGGCCTCAGTTTCCACAGTGCCACTGTGGTTGTTGGGGCCTTACCCTTATCCTTCTTTGTGAAGGTGTTTTTATAAGCAATATAGGCCAAGTCTTTGCTTACCTCGGCCGTGTCCTATATACTCTTAGTTTGAGCGAAGGCTTGACTAAGAGTATGAGGGGCAAGGTAATACAGTTTAGACTTGATGAAGTCATTCACTACATCCTTAAAGACGGCCAGCAAGTAGACCTCCGTGATGGGCTAGCGAATTTCGTTAAGGGTTGCACTCCAATGCTAGATGAACTTTTGGACTAGTTCTAGAGGATCCTACTTCATGCTCATCAACTAATCTAGCGTGGTTTCCACCTTTAAGTTATACTTGAAGCACATCACGAACTAGGTCAGGAGCTCCTCTAGAGTTGAAATAGATGAGCATGGCAGTGCGCGGTACCAATCCAAGGCTTTCCCAGCTAGGGACATAGCAAAGACATAGATAATCATGTGCAACCATTGTTGCAACAGAAGGGATTCAAACCTAAAGGTAAAAAGATGTGCATTGGGATCTCCCTCCCCATTGTACTTCGTGAAGTGGGGGAGGGACATCCCTGGGGGTAACGTCAGTGCGAGGATTGCAGAACTGATAGGATCGTCCTGGTAAAATTCCATGACTTGTACCATGTCAGACCTAACAGCCTTAAGGTGTTTTATTTCCTCGGTAAGGCTTTGGATAAGCTAGAATGCTTGATCCAAACACTGCAATGATGTGGACTATTGGGGAACTATTGAGGCAGCTCCCATCCATGGAATGGTGGGGGTGGCAGTGTGACCCATCAGCGGTACCACTCGGATAGCCCCCATGAGCGATGCTACTTGCATTGTCCACCACCTGGTAGGTGGTGCTGTTGGAGTAGCAACCGTAGTTTGGGCTGCTGGATAGACCGCTTGCATCACCGGTGAAACAGACCATAGCCCCGTGTTGGGTTGTACCGTTTGCAAGGTTTGGTAGGTCTGAGGGTAAACATAATGAGACATCTACGAAGATTGTGGAATAGGTGAAGAAGTGAATGGGGTCCACCATGTGGACAAGCCTAGGCCTACCATAGTGGGTGGGATGGATGTGAACGTAAGAATGGAAACATAAGTTGCGTATGATTATGAAGTAGGCACAGTATAAACATGTAGGAGGGTAGCCATGATTGGTGTGTGATGTGCTACAGGAATAGGCTGATGAATAGTTTGTGGAGGCATAGTTGCTGCAAATGAAACAGGGGAATAAGGGAATTGATATGCTAGGAAGGTGACATGGCTACCCATTGCAGTTGTGATTGTAGGTTGTGGGAGCGTAGGCATGATCACAAAGGAAGCAGTGATAGACAACGGGTTGGCCCAGAAAGACTAGGTAGGAGGGACTGTGACAGGGTTGGTCTGACCTCCCTCATTGGATTGAGAATTGAGCTTCTCTTATCCATCCTGGAAGGTCTCGTCATGGTTAGACATTGTGTCCTGCTGCTCCCTAAGCCTAGCCAACTAGATTAGCTGGTCTATAAGCCATTGACTTGTCTATGTCAAAGGTATGGAAGCACCCAGAGTGGGAACAAACTCCTTCCTGTAGCAGTAAGTAAACACGAAGCTATGTTTATCTTTGAATTCGTGTACATCCAAGGGTAGGTTTGCCTAAACCTTTGCACAGAGGAAGTTATAGTGCTCATGTTGTTGGGCCAAGCCCTTAGGTCCCCAATTTTGGATCCTGAGGGATCGACTTGTTTCCAGCATTGGGTTGAGTGGTTGTTCAGCACCTATGATGCCTTGAACCATGATGGGAACTTCAACGTTGAAGGTGTTAGTAGTGGTAGTTCCGGAAGTCATTGTTACTAAGCTAGACAGTTTTGCAAATGCGAAAAGGAAGCAAATCAAAGAACAATCAAAAAGGCGTTATGTCTTGCCAGATTCTAGGGGAATCATTGGGGCAACCGATCTGTACCACACGATGCATAAACAACCACAAAAGGGCATCACATTTACGCTAGTGCGCGATAGGGTATGGAACGTGTGCAAGACTACCGTAAAGCAAAAAAGTAAACAAGTTAACCAGCAATCGGAGGCTTTATGTCTTGTAGGGTCTCAGAGGAACTATCAAGGCAACCGATCTTTACCGCACGATGCGTAAATAACCGCAAATGGGTGTAAAATCTACGCTAATACATATCAGGGTGCAGAAGGCTTACAGGACTACCATAAGATACATAAAGGACACTAAAAGGCCCTCCTTCTAGTGTCAAAAAACTGTAGCGACTAAAAATGTCGGTGGCTGAAAAACACTGAGAGGTCGTCAGTCGTTGATAGTCTTAAACCCGTATCCGCACGAGGGCCATGCTGGATAAAAATGAAAATGGGGTGCCCTAAACAGTCTAGTCGATCAGACAGGGACTTAGTCGGTGTTAACATAACCTTTCGTAAATGCATAATTTGAAAACAAGGCCTCTAGCATAAAATGATAACTTTAAATGCAAGAGGGATAGAGAACAATGTAAAAATGCAATGATAAGCAAGGAAGAAAAGTAAAATGTAGTTAGGAAAATGCACCATTTCAATATTATGACTTCACTCTGTCAAGGTGGATACAATTGGTTGTGTGATGCTGGGAGGTGCAGAGATCCCAAAGGTAACCAAGACGTCCAAAGCAAGACAATTGTATACTTGAACGTGGACTCGAGAGTCAACAATGCACAATGCTATGAGGATAGCAAGAAAGAGTAGAACAGAATGCCAAAATGAGAGTGCCAACTGTTTTTAGTGTCAAACAAGATGTTTACAATGCTCAGGGATGCAATGCTAAATTTTGCTTGCCAACTGATCAAATCACCCACCAGCCGATGGACCGACCTGCTACTTGTGTTTTTGCAAAAAAATACCCAGATCCCTTTTAGCTTTACTCATTGGGGTATTTATAGGACCAAGGGCACGTGAAAGGTACTGTTTGGATGCCACGTGCCTTGCACCCGCATTGACTTGTCTGTGCTACATGGACATGCATGACCGTTGGACATGCATGACCATTGTAACTATGAGCCTGCCATGTTGTAATTGCGAGCCTGCCCTGCCATAATTGCACTATCAACCATGCCATAATTGCACCGTCAAAGCTTGGAAATGTGTGCCAATGGTGCAAACGGATGAAGTGCATTGATGGAGTGTAACTTCTTGCTACGTTGTGCTATGCTTTGTAGCATAGCATGTTGGTGTAGAGTAGCATCTTATTACATGTTTTGCTGCATGTGTTGGAAGCCTTTGAAGCGTGCTAACTATATATTGCATATTTGCTATGATATGCTACACTATGTATGGTAGCATAGCGTAGCGGCTGGCCTTAGTCGAGAAAACGTCGCCAATCTGCAAACTTTTCCTTTTGCACTACGAAACTTGCAAACTTGTTGATCCCGCCCTTTGAGATGTCTTTTGTTGCTCCAGTAGAGTTGCTACGCTACGTAGCGTAGCAAACAACATGGCCTAATTTTTTGCTAAGTTTGCTATTTTCTAAGTTTGCTAAGTTTGCTAAGAATTCAGAGCCAAGCGAAGCAACTATTTTCGAAGGCCAGAAGCACTAACTTAAAGAAATTGAAAATCACTAAGTAAGTTGAGCCTTCATGTCTTTCTCTCTCTATGTTGTGTTGTGCTGTGTAGCGTAGCATAGTGTAGCATCCTTTCTTGCAACAATTTACGGTTGAATGTTTGAACAACTATCTCCTGAAGCCTGCTACACTATATAGCGTCGCGTAGCGTAGCAAACTCCTTAACTTAGAAAACTTGCCAAATTATTTTGTGCATTTTGAATGCCACCGAAAACTCTCCATCTTCCTTCTATGTAGGCTGTCAGTTGGACAAATTACCCAGCTAGAAAAGTTTCTAAACTTCACAGCCTAAGGCCCAGAACACCCATCTCCTAATGAACTACTGTGATGCTGCCTAAATTGCAGCGGCCCGGTGAAGCAAGGATGCCCTGGAATTTGAGGTGTTTCAATTGATATTGTAATAAGACCCAAAATGGTAGTTGTAATTGAGACCCAAAAGGGCACATTTTAACAAAAAACATGTCTCTTGAGGTAACCTTTGGGTGTTTGACCTAAGGAATTTATACCTGAGCTTAATGGTTGTGCTAGCATGGAGTGGTAGAGCTAGTACAAGTAAGTCATAGGAGCCGAGTGAAGCAAGATAGGAAGAGGATTGGCCATTCCTTCTACCCAGTGATAGGCATAACCATGGTGGCAATTCTGGATTAACTCTAAGGAATAGATGCTGAAGGAAGAAAATCCAAAGGAACACTCTCAGAGCATGATCCAAATTCACTATTCCATATCAATAAATAATTCTTTCATTTTGGTATATTGTCTTCTTATGCATAATGTCTAATATAATGTATATTTGATGTTTTCCATGACATTCAAGATGAGATGTCACAAGTTTAAAATTTGATATAGAAAATTTTAACCATGTTTCTTCATTTTTTATTTAACTTAGATGACAAGGATCTATATTATATTTCTACTTACTTCGTGAAGATGCATTGAAACAACTATAACTTCTGCAAGTTACTAATGATCCCTTGCAAATAACAAGCATTATCAAATACCTACATGTGAAGTTATGGATCATTGTTCATATACCATCTATATATTGGAATATTAATCATGTTGATTTATTTAATCTTATTATCATGAACATGCTTCCATGGAATGTAGACAAATTTATTAAGCTCATGATAATCACCCTATTTAAGCAAGGATAAGTCATCATTACTAGATGGTCCTAACAACTATAAAAGTTGAATCCTAGAGAGGAGACCTTCTTCATGGATTCTGGCTATATTTGGATTGAATATCTAGATCATGGACCTTCATGGTAGATTTTTTCTTTGCCTTTGATGTTTACCTTCTCATTCCACTCCTCATCTGAGTGGTCAGATGAAAAGCTACAATGGACATTCTCTTTTGCCATCTAGTCTTGGAGTTCTTTTCTTAGTTGGGATTCATAGTTGCTAAAGTTTGGCTCTAAAGCCACATAAAATGCATGAAATTCTTGTAGCCTAAGATTGATTAAGGCCTCTTTAAGATCTTTTGTTGCAGCCATGATTGGTTCCTTTAAGAATCACTCATGATCATCATGTCATCTTCCCTACTTATCCTAATCATATGTCAAGACAACTGATGGTAGGATTGCATCATTTTGATGTTCAAAAAGAACAAAAGCCTTTTCTCATTTTGATACACTTTATAAGGACTTTGGTGGGCTCTTAGCATTATCCACCATCTTGTTCATGTTGAAAACCTATGCACAACACTAAGAAATATAAACTTGGTTTAAATAAATGTTAAAATTAATATGTACAAGTATTTCTAAGCAATTACTAATATCACTAGTTTTAGAACAATGGGATTCATCATATAAATCATAGCGTAATCTAGCTTTAATCTCTGAAGACAATGTTGAATGGATTGCCAAAAATACTCATGTATATCATAACATTCAAGAAACATAAAATACACTAAGACATATAATATAATTGAAAACCCATGCTGCCATAATGAATGATAGCAAAAGTATTTATAATTTAATGTTTTATAATTTTTACAAATTTTAGAATTATAAGGAATAAAATAATAATAAATATACATGCATTTTAATCCATCTTGGAAACACGTGCAATGCTTATGTTGCAATTCTTCATGAGCACATGTACAATACTATACATGAAATGTGATAAAAATGGCTCTTAATCACAACCTTTATGGCCCAACATTATGGCATACAATTATGGCTCCATAGATAAGGTTAAATTATTGTAACTTAAGAAAATAAGAATTAAATAAATATTTTTATTATTTATTTAATATTTTATATTTTTAGTGTTTTAGTGTTTAAGGCATCAATGTTAGAATGAGGGAGAATCATAAGCTTTATTAACCATGTAAACATTGGACTCTTCATGGATGAAATGTTTTTGGGCTACGTAAGCGAGTTAGCACTCTTATAAAGTCTAGTTGTACTTGTCAAAGTGATGACTCAAAATACACATACAAGAGAAGGAACAAAATTAACTTACCTAAGCCAAGAAGAGATCTTAACATAAAACTAGATGCCAAAAGCTAAATAAAAATGCTAGAATGAAGTTGTTAAATGTAAGAGTTCATCATAATTATTTATAGTTTATACATGGAAACAAAGGAGATTCTTTAGCACCTAGATATGAATGGATGCTCTTCAATCCAACCTAAATTGATCCCAAAAAAATATAGGACAAAGATAGATAACCAAACCTATTAGGGGGTGTGTCAATGAACCTATTCTAATGCAGGATAGCCATTGCACTTCCCTTCTTCCCAAATTACACTTTGCAACTTACATTTTGATGCAAGTTTAAACTCAAGGAAGCATGTTGAAGGAATCCTAGGACATCTAAATGAAGCTTGAATTATCCTAAATAGCTTAGAATTATGTATACAACCTTGGAGTGTAAACTAGGAGGAAAGGATACATCTTGGAAGACCAAGATTATCTATCGAGCATACTAGACTATAAGCATAGGGTAGATGATACACTTTCCAAATTTAGAACATATAATTAACATACAAATTTCCACTAGATGTCTCGTCATGCATTATTCAATTTTACTAAATAATAAGAAAAATTTACTAGTTATAATAATATTAAAAATAATAATAAAATAACAGTTACAACATGTTTTATTAATAAAATATACTTATTTTTTAATGTAGAAACAAATTGTTCTTCATATTTAATTTTGGTATAGTATTACTCTATGATTGTATCTTGTTAATTATTATATTTGAATGCTTGATTGTTATTCAAGAAAGTTAGATCATGTTGTTTATACCATTCGGAGGAAAGCAAGTTAGAACATCTTATGTAATGTATTTTTAGTTAGATTACCTTACTTTAAAGTATGTGATTAATATATAAGTTAAAGAGAGATTTGAATACTAATGTGAAAATTGAAAATATCAAAAAACCCATCAAATAAACAAAAGTTGTTTGACTAGTAAGTGGTAAGCATGTGTAAGCCTAAAGATGCATGTTGAACAAGTGCCATTTGTTGCAATTATTTAAATTGAGTTTGGAATAAAATAAAACATTTACTATATTTTTCAACATTCTAATTTTCAATTCCTTAAGTTTCTTTTCTTTGTAATTATGATGTAGTGTGAGTCATTGGGCTGCATCAACATGATGCCATCGATGGGATCTCGTTGACATAGGATTTACTATGTTAATGAGTACCCATCGACGTGGCACCCTATCATCGCCTATAAATGTTTGCCTACCAACCACATATATGACATCTTTCCATTAGTTATAGTGAAGCTCTTGTAGTTTTTTTTCTCTAGACTTAGAATATTTACTAACTGCCATAGTAGAAGTTAAAGAGTGTATGGATCTTTATTTAAGCACTAATATACCTTAGCACCTCAATGTGAACAACAATAAAGATGATCTTTTCTTATCAAATCTTGCAACACATGGAATAGATTAATTTTTCCTTATGCATTTATTATTCATGGACTTTAATTTAATGAATTTTAATTAAGTAATTAATATCAATTAATAACAAACATAAGTACAAAAAAATCAAGCATACGTTACACTTGGTAATCCTAATAGCATTTAATACTTAGTAACCAAGTAGTGTTACAACATGTTTAGCTATGTATGGAAAGTGGGGATGAATGCTTATGTTAGGATTAGTTAATTTTTAGATAGTTATTAGATTAATTAGATTCATTAAACATTCATTACTCTATTTTTAGCACTTATATGATAAAATAATAAAAGAAAAAATTATAAAAATTAGATGCCTTAGTTACACTTAACCATACACTTGCACCTTACAAGTGGAACTAAGAAGAAAATGATCATGATTTGTAGATTTTATTCCTAGACCTAGTGTACTTAGAGAGCTAAAGTCTACAAAATTCAACCAAATCACTCAATGAACGCTAGTGATTCATATGATTGGGCATAGGATATACTCACTATTCATCATTGACACTGTTGTCAAGGACTTTAGTTAGCTATGTGGACTATCTAGGACTTAGTAAAATTATTTAAAGACATTGTAACAAACCTTAAAGTCACGATCATTCAAAGTAATAATAAAAGTAAAAGTACACTATTTTTCTTGAAAAACTATAATCTCTTCTTCTCACAAGAACAATTTGCCATCACCATTTAAGCATACATCCTATCAACAAAGGAATGAATGGTAAAATTAGCAATTTTCCTAGCAATTTAAAGTGGTATATACTCATCCTAATAAGAATGTACTAGACTTCACCTTCATCCTCCATTAGGATGAACAATTGTAGTGGAGGAACATGAAGGGCAACATTTTGTTGCTGCTTGATCAATCAACTCCTACAGTGTTGCTCAAAACTCTTATAAGCCTGGGCATCTAGGGGCTCAATGCTAAATATGTTGTGTAGGATCAAAAGTATTAGGACTCCTATCCCACTAAAGCATAATGTAAGAAATATCAACAACAAGAGATGAACTATGAGGAAATGAAAAGGAAATGGTTCAGTAACCCCTTGTTCCTATAAGACTAGAAAGATGGAGGATTCCTTCTTTGGGGGCTCTCAATTCACTAACTCTCCTCCCATTGGCTTTGATGAGGGCCACTTGAACCAGAACTTACAAGCCACTATAAACAATCCTAGTTTAAGAAAGAATAGTTCCCATGACCATGGGGGCTCCAAAGATGGGAGTCATGGTAGGAACGTGGACAAACATCATGATGATGATCATGGTAATGACCAAAGGAGAGGGATGACATGCACCATGCTGGTGTTGGCTCTCCTCCTCCTTCTTCACCTTTGACATCCTCTTCTTCTTCCTCTAGCTCTGACTGAAGCTATAAAGGATGTGACCATGATGGAGGCGATTGGTGGAATAGAGGTGATCATAGGACCCAATGAATTAGTAGAGACTAGAGGCATGGAAAATCAAGGGAGATCCACCACCATGAAAGAAGGGGTAGTAAGGACATCATGGCCATCATAGAGGCTATGACCATTATGAGCCTTTAATTATAATGAGGAACATGTTGAACACTATAGAGGTCATGAGAATCCCAACAAGGCATGTGAAAGATAGTAGAATCAAGCAGTTCAATATAAAAAATATCCTTAAATTAAAAGGGAAATACAATTCAAATATATAGAATCATATTCAAGACTTTCACAAGCCATGTGTCTTATAGAACATTGAGAAAAATGGCAGAAATTAAATTTTTTCCCAAGGACACTCATTAAAGAAGATAAAAGCTGGTATTAGTCCTTAGAATTGGAATCAATTAGATGTTAGAATATGATGCTTGACCTCTTCAATGATAAGCATCAAGCATACTCCAAAGTTTCTAACCTAAGAAAATAGTCTAAGGTTGAAAACAATAAATACGTGAACCCTTGGATGCAAGCATGGAAAGGTACTATTCTCTATTACATTGATGTCTTGGCCATGGTTATTCTCAAAGGGAGAAGCTCTAAAATAAGGAGAATTCTTAGGTCTATGCCCAAGGGAGACTTTCAAAACTTAGAGTTCATTAAATCCAAAGGCTAATATAGTAGGTTGTCAAAGAAGAAGAAGAGTTAAGAAAAAGAAAAAGTGAGAAAGAGTACTATCAGGATCCTTCCATTAGAAAAATAAGGTTCAATTTTGTGACAACAAGAAGAAGGCATCACTTGATGAGCTAATGCAACACAAAACCTTGGTGATTCAAAAATCTATTTCTAAAACTTTAACTAAGGTAGATAAAATATGGGACTCTTTAGATGAAAAGTTCCAATATACTTTGAAAATAGAAAAGGAATCTAAGAAGCAAAGTAGTGATCGTGATCGCAAGAGAAGGAAGGAAGCTAAACGTGCCCACCAAAGGGGTAAGGGCAAGGCTACTTCTATAGAGCTTGTGGACTCTAAATCAAATGATGATGGTGGGTGTTACATCTACCAATTTGAATATCCTAAGGGATATTGTCTCATTATGTTACACTTGTAGGAGTCTGGGGTGTATTCTTTAAATCCTAGATTGGTAAAAAGGAAAGCACCTAGAAGGTTGTCTTATCCTCAAGGAAATCCTAGGCAATTTCACCAACAACAAGCCTACTATGCAAGTGGAGCTCCACCACAACCTTATGAGTGGTATCATTAGTGGAATCATCCATAGTCATGGGGGATGCCACCACCAAGGTAGTAGTACCCTTACCAGTATCCTGATCCATATGGGTACTATGTTTAATAGTTCATTTCTTTACATGACTCTTCCAATCATGCTACATTCCAACATCCCTACTACCCTCCTAAATATTACAAAGCCTAATCTCCAAGAGGGGAATTCCCATTTCCTCACTACCCTCCTCATGATTTTGCATATGTCCCTCCACCCTCAACTCAATTACCACCTACTCCATCAATGTAGGGTGAAATTATAGCCCAGCCATAGCAAAGAAATGCCACAAGGGCTATTAACTTATAACTAGCTCCTTAGCTAAGTAACAACAGTCCTACAAAGCCCTCATAGACACATGTGGTTGATGATCCTACTTCTCCCTCATCCTCTACATACTTGTTTGAGAACCCTTCAAACCAGACACCTCCCAAAGTACATACCATGATGTTGACCTATGTTGTCACAGATTAGATAAAGGCTGGCTAGCTTTCTAGGAAAAGCTTTGATCCTAAGAGTTCTCTTACTTATTTGTGAATTACTAGGAATGAATCTTGTAAGGCTCTTGTAGACTTAGGTTCTAGTCTGAATTTGATTTCCCATGAAATGTAAAAATCCTAGAACTTGCCTCCACTCAAGAAGAGCAACATTCATCTTAAGTTGATAGATCAATCCATTACTATTCCTTTGGGACTGGTGGAGGACATTATGATCACCATCTGTGAGTGGTCCTACCCTATTGACTTCCCGATGATTCATGTTGATAACTACAAGAGTGATTTTCCAATCATCATGGAAAAGACTTGGTTAAGCACCATTGATGCATAGTTGGAAATTAGAAAGCTCTCCTTCAATATTTTCAAGGAAAATAAATTTGGAAAAATAGAGAAGAAGTGCATTCCATGCATCACATACAGTGACATAGGGTGAAACTATGTGCAAAAATTATGGTCTATATAAAGTACATCTATCATAGCATGCAGACAGTATGTAGATGTGTCTAAAATTCAAAGGTGCCTGTACACAGTAGCCATAAAAAAGGAGGGCACCTAGTGGCTAACAACTGAACCTAAAAGAAATTCAACAATATGCATGGAATCAATTGAGATCCTAACAAGTACTTATATTGAAGACATCAATGAACTAGATCAAGTTTATCGCTAACCCTTCAATGATGAACTTAATGATACAAACTAGAAAGAGTTGGAAATCCTTGAAAGTCTGAAACAAGAATCCCTAGAGTTGAAAACTCTGCTGATCAGAATGGAATATGCTTTTCTAAAAAATGGCAAGTTGATTATAATCAATGTCAATCTTTCTCTTTAAGAAACTAAGAAGTTGTTGATGATGATCAAAAATGTCCAACAACCTTCACCTAGTCATATTATGAACTAACTAGAATTGATCCATTAATATGGTAGCATTGCATCTATAGAAATGCCTCCATGAAGCCAAAGAGGTAGCCACAAGGACAGTTGAACCCTAAACTGAAGTAGATCATCAAAGAGAAGATTGAAAAACTCCTCAAGGTGGGGTTCATCTATCCCATTGCAGCCAGTGAGTGAGTTAGCTCACTTGTGATAGTGCCAAAGGAATGTGGCAAGTGGAGGATTTGTATTAAATTTAGGCTATTGAACATGGTGAGATACAAAGATCATTTTCCATTGTCATTTGTGGATCAAGTGTTGGACACTATCTCTAAGCATTGCTATTACAGCTTTTTGGATGATCATAGTGGCTATAACCAAATTTAGATCACACCTGAGGATCAAGCCCAAACAACATTCACAAATATCTAGGGGCCTTTTACATATAAAAAGATGTCATTTAGCCCATGAAATGCCACTACTACATTCCAGCGCCTTGTCTGAAGCATCTTTCAATAAAAAATTAATAGTGGGATGGAAGTTTTCATGGATGACGTCTTCACCTATGGGGCTACATTTGAGTAAGCCTTAGACCACCTTGAGCAAGTGCTAAAAAGGTGTGTGAAGACTAACCTTTAGCTCAATTGGCAAAAGATCCATTTGATGGTCTAGGAGGGAATTTTTTTAGGACATAGAATATCACAAGTAGAGATTGAGGTGGATCCTAAAAAATAAGGGTCATCTAAGGAATTACCTACAAACCAAAGACTATCAAAGATGTTGAGTCATTCCTTGGTCACACTAGATACTACTAGTGCTTCATAGAGAATTTCTCTAACATCACCAAATTGTTGGTAGAGCTTACAAAAAGGATGCTCCATTCATTTGGACAAAAGAATTCAAGAATGCATTCTAGAAATGTAAGAAAGATCTCATAGAAACTCCAATTGTGCAAGCACTTGATTGGTCCATAACATTTCATATCATGAAAGATGATTCCAATTATACTTTGGGAACTATTCTCACATAATTGGACAATTAAAAATGTCCTTACTATATCCACTATGAGAGCTAAAGCATTGTGGGTGCACAACTAAACTACATCACAACAAAGAAGGAATTAATGGTGGTGATGTATGCCTTGGATAAATTTAGGCACTATGTGATTGGGTACAATGTGTTTGTGCACACAAACCATAATGCAATCCAATTCCTTATGAATAGACCAATGGTGATCCCCTATGTCATACAGTGATTGGTGATCTTACAAGAGTTTGATCTCACAATGGTAGATTGAAAGGGAAGTAATAACGTGATCACTAACCACTTGTCTAGGTTGTGATGGAACATCAAAGAGGAGGAGAGCCCACTTTCTGATCAATTTCTTGACGAACTCCTCTTTGTTAGAGCTATAAATGAACAAGTGTCCACTAAACCTAATTGGTACGATGGCATCCTTACCTACCTTCTTACAAAAGCTTGATAACAAGAAGAACCAGCAATTTCTCCATCAGGATAAGTGCTTCATGAAAATCAAAGGACACCTCTACAAGGTATGTGCTAATGGCCTAGTTCATTAGTGTGTTCCTAAAACTAATCAACTATGTGTCCTTGAGGATGCTCATGAGGGCCCTTGTGGGTGCCATTATGCTGGAAGATGCACAATCATTAAGATCCTAATGGTAGGGTATTATTGGCCAACATGTTTTAGGGATGCTAACCAAATTTTCCACTCTTGTGAATGCTACCAATGTGATGGTAGGATGACCACTTAATTAGAGGGACCTTAGTAGTGGATCCAACCATTGGAATCCTTTGACATCTGGGGCATTAACTTCATGGATTCTATCACACCCATGTAGAATGGAAAGACGTACATCATAGTCACTATTGACTATTATACAAAATGAGTAGAAGCAATACCTATCACTAACTGTACATCTTTTATAGCTACTCGATTTATACAAGAAAAATGTTGTAAATGGGTTTTGTGTGCCATGTGCACTTATTTTTGACAATGGTACTCACTGTATAAGCACCACCTTTAGTAAGCTCATGCAATGCTTTAGGGTTGAACATGAATTAACAAAACCTTACTACCTCTAAGCCAATGGTCAAGCTAAGGTTACAAATAGGGAGATCACTAAGATCTTAATGATAATAGTTGGAAAATATAGTAGATACTAGAGCACTAAACTTAATGATGCCCTTTGGGCCTACTGCTCAAGCCAGAAACTCCCTATAGGCTATTCTCCCTATGAGCTAGTCTATGAGAAACTGCCAACTCTTGCTATTTTGTTTGAGCTCTGTACACTTTTAAAAGCTTGTGACCTTGACCTTGACCTAGGTCTAGTACAAAAATAAATACTAATGAACCTCAACTTTCTACACAAGAACTGATTGGTAGCCCTATCATCTAATGAGTTACACAAGGCATTCAATAAGCAATGCCATGACCTCAAAATAAGGAAGGTAAATTTTTAACCAAGACATAAGGTCCTTCAACGGAATATCACACATATGCCACAAAGAACTAAGTTCCAAAAATTGTGGGAATGGCCTTACATCATCTATGTAACCTTTCCTTCTGGGTCATGTTGATAAATAAACCTAAAAGCCCAATTAAGAAACTGCTAGTCAACATGCAGAAAGTCAAAGCTTTCCATGACCCTAAGAGATCTAGCAATTGCAAGACCTCATTGGATGGACATGTATGCTCAATATTTTAGATCTCCTCCTCCCAACTTAGTCATGGGGGAGATGGACATCCATGCTAATCATCCAAAGTGACTCAATTTTTTTTGTTTTTTCTTATTTCTCACCATTTTGTATTTTGCACCATCATTAGTACGTTTTATCTTTCATGAATATTTTACAATATCTTTTATATTTTACCTTATTTTGGTTCATGTTTTTCTTATGTTTATTTTTTTTTCCTTTATTGCCAACAAGACATAGAGTTGTTGTTAATGCTATTGATGGTGGTTTGTAAGATAATGTTATTTGATTGCTAATGTCTAGATTCTATCTTTGAATTTTGATATAAATAACTAAGACATGGTTTCATTTTCATGAAATAGCTAGTGAATCCACGTCATCCACCCATTCACAAACTCTATGAATTTTTTTATTTTGGAAATGTGATGTCCCTTCCTTGATAAAACATTTTAACAAACATGTGACCTTGGAAGTTTTCAAACTTGGAAAGGATTAAATGGATAGACAAGAGTGTGACTTCAATGTGATTCAATGCTCTCTATACTTGCCTACCCTCTTGAGTACATGACTGTTTCATGGGTTTCTCACCTTCCTCTGTTGACCAATAATAGAATGTTAAAGTCTTTGCATGATGTGGTTCCTATCCAAAAATTATAAAAATATAAAACCTGAAAAAATGGAAATTCAAAGCACACCCCTTAGACTCAATAATGGGCTACAAGCACTGGATATGGGACTAGAAAGACGTGTTACCCATGCCTAAAGCTCCCCTCTAACTAAGGCGCTTTTTCATTTTTTGCTTCTCTTTACTTCTCTTTTAGGAACTGTGATTGAACAATGGGAAAATTATTGTGTTTTGAGAGGGTGGATTGGTCTTAGAGTATTGATGTAAATTCATTAGAAGTGGTTTTTTTTCATCGAAACTAAGGATGGACTTTCTTGGATCATCTTAAACATAGAATCCACATGAGACTTCATGTGACCACAATGCGAAGCTCCATTCCTCTCTCTCTCTCTCTCTCTCATCCACCTATGTTTTCCATAATTCATCTCACTACTAGTTCTACATGTTTTGTTCAATGTCTTACTTTGATGTGTCAAAATTATTAGGTAGATTCTTACAGGATTTAGTCCTTAACTTTCCACAACCATTAATCACCCATGGAATCTAGGAACTCCTTGGTTTGAAGGAATGCAAGGGTATTAAGAGCATGAGCATGCTATGGAGAAGACCCACTTGCATACTTCTTAGCTAGTCTAGTTAAGTATCTTATTCATAAGCATTATTACAATCAAATCCTTTGTACACCCCATTGGTTACATCCAACTATGCACTCCTTCAAATTCATTCTCTAGCCCAAAACTCTTTATTTTGTGAATAATCTAGCCCTCTTCCATTGTTTCTTCATGTTCATAGCTTTTCAACCTCTCCAATGATCCCAAGTTCATGTTTTAACTCTCTTTATTTTTCCTAATTTTTATCCATAGGATCCCATCTATGGAGCTAGCCATGTTAATGTAGTAGAAAAATTCTATAAATAGGCACCAACACTTAGCATTTTTTACATTTTATCACAAATGAGGAGGATTTTTTACATTTTTCAAAGCCCATAACTTTCAAACCATTTTTCTAATTTACCCCATTCTTTAGTCCTACCACTATTAGAGGTAAGCTTTACATCATGGGAGCCACAAATCTTAGGTTTTTGAAAAAACATTTTTCAAAATTTTTCTACCTCCCACAAAGGTTTAACTAATAAACTAACATTAAAATCATCAATTTATGAAAGTGAAACCATTCCAAAAAAAATTGGTGATCTTATCAATAAAATAATATTAAAATATTCAATCTACCATGGTCACCACTTAGCCAAGTGTAATAAACCAATGAGATAAAGTATCTGACATTATAAGTTACACATCACATGCTAATCCTTGGTTCTATTGTAGTCATAGATTGCACCAAAGGAAAAGAACCCACAGGAAGGAGGACAATCCCAACCAAGGAACACATGGCCAAGAACTGGAAGGGTCTAAGAACAGCCCTAGGTGTAGGTAGCAAAGACCCGTGTAATAGGACCTCTTCAAGAGGAGCCTAAAATGGAGTCTGTCAAATAGATTCCTGAAGCAACTACAACTAAACAATCTCATCGAGATCAAACACTTAGGCTTAGACTGAACCTTAAGATCACCATGATGGAGGCCTCCCTTAGGAAAATATCATCCAAGGAGGTTCAAAAATCCATGCTTTAGGAGCTAAACTTTATCACCTTCTTGGAGTTTACTCCTCTAGAAGTCAAGATGCAACTTTAAAATTCTCCCATGTGGCCCATCATCACTTCCAATAGGAAGTGGTACATGGGAGAGACATATCTCTTCTAGAATAATAGGTAAGATAATTCCATAGCCAAAATCAAAGACATAACTATTTCCTACTCAGTGAAATAAATCTCTAAGGCATTGGATTGCTTGAAACCAAGGATAGTCTAACTAAAATTCCAATGCAGGAAGAACCAAGTATCAAGAAAGAATGAACACAATGGTGCTATGGAGTGAACTGCAAGAAGTATGCTACACTCATGATGGTGGAACATATTTATTTCAAAATTGTGGCTTTTCACCTTAATCCAAAAATGAGGCCTAGCAAGGTCATAGCCTTCTCCACCTATGTGTGCATCACTCCAAGTGAAATATTCCTCATCAACCTTCCATAGCTAATCTATCTTAAGATAGAGAAGTTATTCAAGAAAAATGAAGGTGGAAGGAAGGAACTTAACTTTGCATGCCTTATCAAAAAATTGTGCAATAGGGGAGGCATAACCCACTACAAAAATGACATAGTCTGCATGCTCCATCTACTTCTTGAGTGAAGATGATGAAAAAAAAAAGAACTAGAGAAACGATCACCATCTTCACCACCCACTCATGAAACAATGCCAGAGTCCTACACTTCCATTAGTTACATGCATGAACTCCATGAGAAAATCTTGCAATAACAGTAGGCAAGAACAAGTGGTGGTGATCCATCTATATACCAACCAACCATGAGCCATCTCAACGAAGTGGCCCAAACCATAAACCAAATGGAGGATGGGGCACCAATATTTTTGACCCAACGAAGGCAGGTGTCCACAAGGTTGAATCTAAGTGCTCAAGAGGTTACAGTATCCCTCTTGCAATAGCAGCAATTACTAGAAATCTCTAGAAATGCCGCTACCTTTTCAATGCATTTGGAGAAGGATGAAGGAGCAACTATTCTACTAATGCAGCACCAAGGGTAGGAGATGGTGGCCGAAGTAATTGCTAAGAGAGTGCCTCAAGCACTGAATGTGCTTGCAGCATTTGTACCAAACATTTTTGCACTTAGAGACGTGCAAATATTTCTAGGCACTGTCAATGGAAGATTAAGTACAGCCTAGCATGAGGAATTGCTAGAGTACATAGTGCAAACTAGGAAACCAATTCCAAATGTCTTTGACCTTCTAGATACCATCACTACTACCCAATCAAAGCTTCTTGAGGCAAGGGGTAGGTGCATAATCATGGAGGGGTACCTTAAAATAGCTAGAGTAGAAAACCAATGCTTGGCTATGAAATTTGTCAAACATATAGCCCACCTCACTAATCCCATGCTACTTAGTCAAGAAATTCTATGAGATGAAGCTTTTCAACAACTTCAAGCTAGGCTCAAAGAGGCTAAGTATGCTAAGGAGTTGGTGGTCTTTGACCAATCCTTATCCAATGGCACAACATATAACATCCATAAGTACTTGATCCAGACTCACCAGGATAATGAAGCCTTATTCATAGAAAATCATCACCTACAAAATATTGATGCATAGAAACAAAAAATGTTTAAATTCATCCATCAATAACAAGAGTAGCTTGTTAAAGTAAACATTGAACTAAGGAGGTTAGTATCAAAAAATAGAATTCTCTTGATGGAGAAGGTTTGTACCTTATACTAGAAGTTTACAATAGAAATTGCCACCAGGAAAAATAAGGCCCTAAAGTTCACAAGAGTGTAAAATCATTATAAGGACCAAGTTGGCTTGTAGAAAGAAATTAATGACAAACACATCTAATTGGCAAAGATAAAGGTCACTGAGGCCCTCCAACAACTCCAACAAATAGGTGATGTATGGAAACCTATCTTTGATGGGCTGAATGAGTACAACAAAGTAGAAATTTACATGAAAGAGCTTTAGATCAAGGAAATGACTAAATACATGAAGCATGCCAACTTCTAATATGAAAATGTGGCAATGCTAACTACTAGAAGGTTGTAGTCAGAGTTGGAAAAGCAATTGGCCAACTCATACTTGTTGTAAGAGGCAAAGTTTAAACATCATAAGGAAACCAAGAAGAAGGTTAAGATAGTAAATGTATAACTTGAGGTTCTCAAGGCAAAGTTCACTAATCAAATATTAGTAGCTAAGAAACTTTCCAAAAGAATGAATGATGACCAAGAGCTACAAAATGCACTCAAAGCATTCGACATTGAACGCAAATAGTTTGTTGTCTGGTTTCTCAATGTGAAGGAGTTGTTTCTCACAATGCCATATCCATGCGATATTTCCATTCCGGTCCACATTAGTAAAGTAGTGTGAACCATGAATGATCCTTGGAGTAAGGAGGAGAAGGTGAAGGTATTGTTGAATGCCTTCCATCTTCCACTAGTAGTTGTAGTTGCAATAGAATAACCACAACCACCACCTCAACAACCATGTGTGCTTGAACAAGGAGAAGGTCCCTCAACAACTTAAGAGAATTCATTGCCTAGGATCATTTGATCTTATTTCCTATCTTTAAGCTGTTAAAGGAGTTGTGTTGTCATTTTTTTCATGGTGTGCAATTCTGTTGTCCTGAACACCAATTTTTGTAATGATTGTAAAATTTGTACACTTGGGCACTTAATTTTTGTTATGTTAGTTTTTGTGTCTGTAATTATTTAATAATCCCATACCTTCCCAAAATTTTGTAAAAAACTTGTTTCTCCTTTGGTTCACTTGAGGATGAGTTTTCATTCAATCATGGGGATATGATGAAGTGTAAGTTATTGGGTTGTATTAATGGGATGCTGTCAATGGAATCCTATCATCACCTATAAATGTGTGCCTACTTGTCACATTTATGACATCTTCCCATTGGTTTTAGTGAAGCTCTTATAGTTTATTTACTTCAAACTTAAAATATTTTCTGAGTGCTTGTAGTAGAAGTTAAAGAGTGTATAGATCTTTATTCAAGCATTGATATACATAAACACCTTAGTATGAATGGCAATAAAGATGAGCTTTTTTGATTAAACCTTGTAGCACTTGGAATAAATTAATGTTTCCTTATGCATTTACTATTCATGCACTTTACTTTAATGAATTTTAATTAAGTAATTAATATTAATTAAACAAGAAACATAAGTACAACTAGTTTGAGCATACATTACACCTGGTAATCCCAATAGTGCTTAATAGTTGGTAACCTGGTAGCATTGCAACATGTTAAGGATATGTATGGAAAGTGGGAATGGTTGCTTATGTTAGGATTACTTAATTTCTAGCTAGTTATTAGATTAATTAGATTCATTAAACATTCATTACTCTATTTTTAGCACTTAGGCAATAAAATGATAAAACACAAAATTATAAAAATTATGTCTTAGTTACACTTAACCATACACTTGCACCTCACAAGTGGAACTGAGAAGGAAATGATCATGATTTTTAGATTTTCTTCCTAGACCTAGTGTACTTAGAAAGCTAAAGTCTACGAAATTTGACCAAATCACTTAGTGAACGCTAGTGATTTGTATGATTGGGCGTAGGGTATACTCGCTGCTCATCAAATTAGTATATATGAATCTTATGTAAGAATAAAATTCATTGCAATGCATTTCTCATGTAAGTTTATTTTTACTTTAATAGTTTTAAAGTTTCTTCACACTATTCATAGCTATTAGCCAATGCTCTTATGTATCAAGTTTGTTCTTTGTACATATTCTATAGAACTTGTGTACTGCTCTTATATGGAGTGAAATTACATGTGTACTTTCCATGGTACTTAAAAAATGTCATTCGAAGCTAAATTGTTACTATCCATGGTACTTGGGAAGTATCATTGAAATCATGGCCATACTTTTTATGATTTCTAGATAGTATTATTAACTTTTGTGTTCACATGTAGGCTAGACACAAACCTTCTATTATTTCTAGAAAACATCCAAGGCCTTACATGTAAATTTAAATATTCCCCCTTTTTTGAATCTAATGAAATGGATGCTAAAAGTTGATTTTATATATATTAAAATTAAAATTTTCAATTTATAAAATTTATTGTGAATTTTAACTCTGTATAAAAAATCTATCTAGCCATTGAATTTGAGTGTTAATTTTGCATATTATCTAGTTTCATAATTTATATCTAGGACCATAATTTTGATTTCTTAGTTTTAATTCGCTAATTATTTTTTAAAATCTTGAAAATTAGAGAATAAGGCTTTCTTAAAATGAGTAATTTTGATCATCATAGTTATGATACAATGAGGAAATATTAACGTAATTTAAAATTTTCCAATTTTCTTTACTTGAGTTATTAAGAATAGTATGAACATCATTATGAAGAGAAAAATAAGTACATAATAGTTTTTTTCTAATATAAAATGTACTATTAAGATTAGAAAATATAAAATCATTCAAATTAAAGTGGTGAAGAATTTGGTTGAGTAATGAATTAGCTTCATGTAACTTGAGGTGTTCTATACATAGCAGATAAGAAATGTGAAATTAATTGATCTAAGAAAACTAATTGTATTGAAGAAGTTTAAATGTAGTTATATGAGGTTGCTATAGATGGTTATTATATTATCCCATTCTTAGATATCATGAAAAATATCAAACATACATTATATTTGACATTACACATAGTAAACATACTAGGAAAAATGTAGAAGAAAATGAAAAGGAACTTTATGAAGAAGAAAATTGGGAAATGAATAAGTGCCTCTAGGTCATACTCTAACAATTTCTAATGGTTATGTTCATTCATCATATATATCTTAGAGGCAATCCAACACTACCACCATGATTAGGCCTAGACCTATCTAGAATGGATGGCCAAACCTCTTCTGTCCAACTTCACCTAGCATCCATTACTCATCTTCATTAATTCTGTAACTCCATGGTGAAATGAACTCTAATTATTAAGTATAACTATAATATGTCCTTTCATTGCAAATTTTATTAGAATAATTATATCTTCTTATTACAAAACAACATCATTTAGGAATGAAAATATGACAAACTACCTATCTTAGCTTTCGTTCATCCTTGAATAAGCTTACATTAAGCATCTCTCTTCATGCTTTATTAAATTGATTTCTCCTTTAAAATGGGATTAAATATTTTCCTGATCCACTTGAAATAAAAGCATCAGTGAGAAAAATATGTGATGAAAATAAGTCTATCATCTCAACAACTTACATCAATTCTCTTGGCAATAACAAGAAGAGAAATAAAGTTCTACCAACCACTGATCACAAGTGCTAACTAGAGTTATACTATGCACATATCATGTCTATGGTTATTAAGTGAAGGTATGTCACCTAAAAATATTTTACTTACCTAAATTTAAAAATATATGTTAAATAAGAAATAGAAGAAAGGATAGAAAAATCACTAATTTTTATCCTTTTTTGAAATTCTACAAATGTATATGTAGTTTAACCCTATGAAAAATATGGTCAAATAAACACATTCAAGATGGTAGGTGCTTGATCATGCTCCTTGACTTCTTCTCTAAATATTAACTCTAATAGCTTGGTACCTTGGAAGAATCAAGTATCATACCAAATATAGTCCAAAGTCTTGATAAAGAAGGATGTTGACTTGTCTTGAATAATTTTTACAATAAAATTTATGAACTATAACTACTAATGAGTACCATCCATAAGCATTATCTATTTTCAAATGTAGGAATTCAACTTATCTACTAAAGATTTGAAGTAGATGAAGTATATACAAGCTAGTGGAATGATATGTTGAATTAATGAAAACATCTTCTTCAAATTAGGATTCTCTTTTAAAGAGTCTTTTACACATTTGGATTTCAAAAATTGATAAAAATCACTCACTTCTTTCACATTAAAATTTTCACTAAGAATGAATGATACTAAGTTATAAACACTTTCTTGATAACTACATCTTTAGTACCAACTCCAAGGTAATATGAATTCTCTAAAACCTTAATCATTCATTCTTCACCATGGTTTGGAGCTCTAGAATTTTGGAAATTATATATTCTAATTTCCATTCAAATTTTTTTATTAACTTGAACATGACTTCTTCATATAAGACCATGCACCCATCCATGCTTTGGTGCCTATAATAGGCTAATTTATATTATTCAAAGAAAGAACCATCATAAAAATATTTTTCCTTATAGATACCTTTGTATCTTAACTTTCTTAAATTGGGTTATAATTGGTAAATAAGTTTCCAAGGTATAACTTCTTATAGAAAATGAACATCAGCATTCAAGTTTTGCAATTCTTGAAGGATATGTGGATATTTATATTCATGTCAATTTAAGATTCAAGGTGGACATGTAGGGTATTTTTTCTTACTAGCTTGGATCCTTACAAGAACATTGTGTATTACTACCTTGATACATAACCTAGATTCTCTCTTGTTTCATTCTACATTACTTATAACATATGCCTTTTCAAGAAAATCTTATGATTCTTCATGATGATCAATATATGCTATGTGTACTCATATAACTAATCTAACATTATCATTGAATACATAAGACTGAAGAATATTAGAAACAACTATTTATTTACCCAAAATAGAAATTGGATGCCCAAGTTACAATAATTTGTGTTGGCCGAGGCTATTAAAACATAATTTAAAGGAATATTTAAAAACTAATTTTCAAGTTCTACTATGTCTAATCTATCTTTATCATTGCATCAAAAAGGAAAAAATTTGATAGAGAAAACTAGTTTATCATTAAAAAAGACTTTTAGATTTATAAGTTATGGTCATTCAATGGCTAAAAGTTAAGGCATGAACTTCAAGACTTCCCAAGAGATTACCCATTCCAACATTATTAAAAAATCAGCACACTTAGTATGTGTAGCTAATGTACATTTACATATTTTTAGGCATTTTTCATAGGAAAATAAGAAAATTTTCAATCGCACATTTGTTAAAATGGTTGAAAATATGGTAGCATCTCACCTTTAGTACTTAGTATTAGTGTATGTAGCATGCTCATGAATTACAACCATGATGAGGAGCTAAACCAATTGAACCTACTTGAGTTTTAGTTTCAATTACATAGTGTTTTATGGGAACTATGTTCAGTAAAGATCTTCTTTAATTAAAGCATTTTTAGTTGGAAAATTAAGATAATATTACTACTATGGTTCTTGGATGATAATACAAAATGAGTTATACCTTGAAAGATAAATAATCTTTCCTAAATCTTGTTTCCTCTAAACTAGATTTTCTAATCTATAATGTTTATGCAATCATTGGAAACATTATTACTCAAAGAAATTTCACCTTACTTTAGGGCTTGAATTGATGCATCTCATAAACACTACTATTTATGCCCTCTCTTACTCACATCATCATCCTATTCTTCTTGTTGTACCTACCCCTTCTTAGATAATTTTTATTAACACCAAACATTAATTAGTTTTATATTTGATTTATTTGAAAGAAAAGTTCCAAATAATTATTAGCATTTAAGACAAAAATAATCCTAGCATGTTTTGTAGTAAATGACTAACATGCAATACTACATGTTAACTTTACATCCTAAATGATGGGAAATATAGAAAAATCTATGCCAAACCATATATATCACAAGAGTTCATGCAAAATTCAATCAAATTATATGGAATTGGGCTAGCAAGATGTTCTAGATAACTAAGTTTGAGATCATTGATCATTATCTTTTCAATCACAAGTTGTATCTATTCAAGTAGTATGGTTAAGTATGATTGGGATGTATCATGATTTCATTATTATTTAAAATATAGTAATATTAAAATATTTAAAAGATAAAAATATTAAACTAATTGACAAACTGTAGAAAATAAATCTAAACTAGCCTAAGCATTGAGTATCCATTCCTACTTTCTATATGTATCCTATACCGATATTAAGTTACTAAATTACCAAGTATTCACTATTGGTGTACCAAGTATTCCCTACTAGGATTACCAAACGTTAACATGTTATGTTCAAAGTGGTTGTAGTTAAGCACTATTACAAAATAATATATTTAATTTCTATCTTACATGAAAGTAGAGGGCATGTAAAGTAAAGTACAAGAAAGTAGATTAACTGCTAGTATGAATGCTACAATGGAAAAAAAACCAATCTTGATTTTATTATTATCATGCATATGTGTCTAGTTACATAATGCATTTGAATAAATTTTTGTATACTTCATTATATCCATGCTATAGGCACTCAAAGGAAAAAAAATTTCTAACTTTTAGAAAATGAAACAATAAGAGTTCAACTATGCTAATAACTAAAAGATGCTAAAATTGTGTTGGTTTCATGCATTTATATAGAAAATAGACAAGGCATCATCAATGCATATGCATCAATCAAGTTGTGTTTATGTATATTTATTCAAACATCAAATGAATTAACTTTCATCATACTTTCATGACTAACTAAAAACTCATCTTCAAGTAAACAAAAGTAGGACTAAGTTCTTTACAAAAATTAGAAAAGTATGAAACTTCTTAGTGACTAACTAGCTTGAAAAGATATGAGTGTTGTATTATAAAAAAATTATTTAATTACTTTCAATGAATATTTTAAAAATTATATGCTTAACTAAAATTGAATTGGTTGCTATGTACAAAAGTGAGCCAAGATAAGATGCTTCAAGTGATGCTAAGAGGTGGAAGCTCCTATAGTTCCAATGGATGCTCCTTCTATGTTGGTTCTACTAATGGTCTTGGTTATCTTGTTGCTTCTTCTATCATCTAGAAGACATCCAACACTACCTTCATCTTCCCTTTCTTAATCCTAGGATCATTGATGATTTAGGTAGTAGCACCTAGATTTCATAATATAGGCATATCCCATGGACATGGTAATGCAAGAAACAATTTCTTTATCTTCATAAACCAGACTATGAATTATTTGCAGTCAATGTTCAATGCGTGCATTATGTTTTGCAACTCCTGGTAATTTATCATTCTCTTTGTTAGGTTCTCTATAACTAATCTCTAATCTTCAAGCATAGAATTAAGAACCTCAAGCTTTACATTAGCTATCTCTAGCTTCTTCTTAGTTCCCTTGTTAAGCTTAAAATATACCTCATATAGAAGGTAGGAGCTAGTGATCTACTTCTCTAACTCAAATCTCAATTACCCCACAACATCACAAGATTTACATAATGGATATTGATCAACTCCATATATTTCATTATTTCTTCTATATGAAACTCCTTCATATGAATTTCTACTTGATTGTATGTATTTAGTCCATAAAAAATGGGCTATCATGCATCACCATGTTTTTGAAGCTACTAGAGGGCATCATTCCTTTTTTTCCTTTGCTAGTTTAATCTTCTTCTCATTTAACTTCTTTAACATGCTGACTAGGTTCCTATAGTGATTTTTCACCTTCTTGAATTTTAGAACCTCATTCTTCTAGGAAACCATCTTAACAAGTATTTTCTAATGAATGATATTCACCTTCTTCATTAATAGATTTTTGTTCTTTGTATTCAACTTCTTAACATCTTGTTTTACTATGGTGAGTTATGTTAACCTATTGGTATGTCAAAATCGTAAGGAAATGGAGAACAAAGAATTTTTTTATGGATGATGTGCTTACAAGTCATGAACACGAATTCCGCATCATGAACAAGGACTCAAGGAAGCATGGCTATCAAAGGAAAATATTTCATAGGTGAAATGAGAGCATGGACAAGTACAAAGACTACAAGATGAATGAAGATGCTCTATGGATTAACAGGAAACTAAATAAACAAGAGAAATCCTCAAGAACTAAATCTCAAAAGTTGAGAAGATGTCTCTAAGAAATAGAAGATGTCTTGGCCAAGAGGAGTGCATTCACAAAAAGATGCCTCCCGAAAAAAAGAGACATATCTTTTGGAAAGAAGACATCTCCTTAGAGACATCCAATTCTAAAAGGAGACATCTACCTAAAGTTGAAGCTAATTTTCAAAACACATTCCAATCTCAAAGAAGCTGTCTACACTAGCTATTGCATAGTTGTTGAACAAATTTTGAGGTATTTTCAGAAACTCCAATGCTATAAGTAGACTCTAAACTCTTTGGTATCATGTAAGCATTATAAACATAAATTCCATCATTTTCTATCTTATGTTGTTGTACTTGTGTACTTGAATTGTCACATCATTTGTTAGATTTGTTGTGGAACTATGCTTCATTGTATAAGGAACTTGTAAATTGAGTTACACTCTCTCCTTATAATTTATTTTCTTTTGTTATTACCCTAATATGTTGATGTGCTTATTTCAAGAAGGCATCCTTTTAAAGCTTGTCGAGATCCTATGGAATTGAGTTGTTTTGTTGCATCAAAACACTTCAAAGAAAAGCTCTCTTTTGTACAAGTGGAATCCTTTAAACCACTCTTGAACTTGTTGGGACCTTGTGGGGTTGATAGTTTTCATAGCAACAAAACTCTCCTTAGAGGAGCTCAAACCTTATAAAGGTTTTGGTGTCCTCTAATCCACATTTTGGAAGAAACAAAGTCTGGAGCTATGTAAGGAATCTACCCTCCAGGTGTGAAGTACTCAAGTTGGGGAACCACATAATTCTTGTGCTTTATGTAAGAGGTGGTGCTTGCAATTTTTGAAACTTATTCATCCCCCCTTCTAAGTTCTTGGTCCTCAAGTTATTCCTACTACTACTTAAGTTATTCATCATCTCTTTCTTTTATTTCTCTACCTTAACAAAGTGTCAATCTTTCTTGTTCAAGTTCTTGTTATCATAGTATTCCTAGATGAGATCATTATTGATGATATGTAGCATTGTGTCTAATAATGTTGCATTCCAAATGATCTTTTCCTTCTCCTTCTCAACTATGTGTTAGCACACTTAAATATTTTAAAAATCTTCAATTATTATGATTTCTAGTTGAAAGATGGCTATATCTATTAAGAAATCTATGAATTTAACAACTTCAACTATCAAATAGCCTCCTAAAGTTATGGTTCATTGATGAGAAGCTTACCTTTATTTCCAAAAATTTTGACTAAGTGGCTGAAATATTTTTCAAGATATCAAATATCTTTGGAATTATTTTCCTAGTCTCCACTATCGTTTTAGTACTCCCTTGTGCTATGCAATAGTCATTCACCTACTCTTAGTTCCTATAGATACATGAATATCTATCATAGGAATAATATCAAACATTGGTATCATAGGATCCCTTACAGATTCTCTGATCTAATCTATGACCACTTCATTTGTTGTCTCTTGGTCCTTGTAGAACATGACCAAGATTATAGCAACTTTCCTTCTTTCAAGATCATAGAGAAGACTATAGTATTGCTTGATATTTCAAGAAATTGTCTAGATATTAGGAATACCATAACTTCCCCTATGGTAATGTTGGTATGGATAATTACCTAGAATTATTTTGAGGTGAATAGATTACTTAAATTATCTAATTTCCAACTAATGATTCTAGCTACCTCATTCAAATGAATCATGGATGGATGATAGGTAAATGGCTTGTCATCAATTTCATATGCTTGTTATTACTACTACATCCTAAGTCATCTTAGATGCTCTTCAACTATAAATATTTCTTATATAGGTGATGATGATGATGGTACTTCCTCCTGGAACTTTGCTAGTTCCATTTTTTTCATCATCTTTCACCAAGATGTAGTAGGATCCCTATGAATCATGTCATTAGCATAGTGAGCTATTCCTCCTCTTTTTCACCATTTTTTTAATATGACACAAAAATATGAGTATCTTCCTATGCTTCTCATTTTTCTTAAATTACTTCTTGATCCCCAAGAAAATCAATTGGGGTATATTAATAGTAAATGTTTTACTCAAAGCAATGCATGCTCAAGTGGAGAAGTGATATGATCTTGCTTGACCTTATTATTGAACTTAGATGATAGGCTACAATCTTGAAGTAGATACTCTCCACCTTGGTGATAGCATCATACTTTTTGTAGTCAACTCCATAGAACTACTACATTTATTTCTTCTTTACCTTAGCATCTACTTGGATGAGCACCTCTATAAGCTTTGTTCCAACATTAGGCAATCCCACAACCTCTACTATGGCCTCCACTAAGTAGGAGATGATAATGTCCTTGATTTTCACTATGGAATCTTCCTAGAGATTGTTTTAGAATATATATGTTTCTTTAATATACCATTCCCTACTAGTGAAAATAGTGGACCAAAGTGGAAATTACTATAACTATACTTGAACCTCCTTAGGTATGAACTCAAAGAATGGTTCAAAGTTTAACTTTTAGATAATAGTACTTTGGACCTTCTTCCTATGGATCCTTTTCAAGCATACCTTTGTAAGAGTCACTTTTAGGTTTGTGCTAGGTCTAGATGCTTCATGTTGCCTATATTTTCTAGTTTTAGTAGTGAGAATCTATCAAATAGATTCCACCTCTAGTTTCTCTCTTATAAGTTTGGTAGTGTGTGTTGCTTCAATTGCTTATTCTACTTACTATTGTTATTGTTACTGTTATTATTATCCTTGCCCTCCCTTTGGATGCTTTTCTCTTAGTTGTGATGGTTCACATACCTAAGAATCTTACTTAGGAATCATATACAATCATATGAATAATCAAAGATTAGACTTTAGCTGCATGAATACAAGTAACCTTTGATTGTCCATTTGTTATCTCAAAAGATATGACTCTACTACTATTTTAAGTAATTTCAACTATAAACTATAAACTTAGGGGGAATTTAAGGCCTAAGAGTTTCAATAGACCTAGAGGAGATAAATCTAGAAGTCACATGAGGAGAACTAGCTATCATCCTCGAACTCCCTCATCTTCTTTATCACACTTATCAATAAATTTAGACATGAGAGAACAAAGACAAGGGATCATGACATGGAAAGGAGAAGGAATCATGAGAGACATGCTAATAAAAGAAGACATCTGAAGGCAGTAGAACATGATGAAGAAGATACAGAAAAAGAAATTAGACATGAGAGAAGAAAACATCATGAGAATTGAAGGGATCATCACTACAATAGATCTTGAAAACCTAAAGATTATGAATAATTCCTACTAGCCACTCACAACATGATCAATATCAAGGAAGTAGTGTACATCCCTACTAAGCATTTAAGTGATAGTCGCATCAAACATCTTGACATGAATAACATATTGAAGTTCAAAGGAGGATATAATGCAAATCCACAACATCACCTTTAATTCTTTCATGATCCTATGTCTACAAAATATAGAGAATGATTGGTAGAAATTAAATTTGTTTCTTGTAACACTCATACAAAAAGTAGAAAACTAGTACAGATCCTTAGAACTAGAATCATTCCAAGGATGTAGTACCATACTAGAGTTATTTAATGATAAATATCAAACTTATTCTACTGTATCAAAGTTTAAAAAAAAATCCAAGAATGGAGATAAGAGACACATAAATCCCTTAATGCAATAATGAGTAGATACTGTTCATTATTATGTAGATGCCCAAGTCATGGATTTTCCCAAAGAGAAAAACTATAGTATAGCATCGATGGATTGACAAATAAAACAAGAGATATCCTTAGAGTATATGCCCAATTAAAACCATCAAAGATGATAAATCATTAAATCCAAAGGATACCAAATCAAGTGGCAAAGAAAGAAGGAAAACTAAACAAAAGACAAATAACTGAAGAATATAATAGAGATCTAGCTATTAGAAAAAAAAAGATGAAAGAATATGTAAAACATAAGAAGAAGAAACATTAAAGGATGTGATTCAACAAAAAAGTCTATCTATTCATAAATTAGTAAATGATATTGCAACAAAGGTAGAAAGAAAATGTGAGACTTGGTGGATGAAAAATTGCTACACCACTTAAGATAGTTAAGGAGAAAACTGAATAAATATTCAACAAAAATAAGAACAAGAAGAAGAAAAAGATAATGGACATGAGAGTTATAAAAATAAAGGAAAGGTTACTACAATAGAGGATGTTATAGACTCAAGTTCTAAAGATCCTAAAGGATGTTTGCCCATTATGGTCCACTTTCAAGAGTCTAGGGCATACATACTTAATCTAAAATTTTTGAAAAAAAAAACAAATTCCAGATGATTACCTTATCCATAATGTAATTACATACAGCCCTATCAACAACCATATTATTCAAGTGGGGCTTATCCTTAACCACATGAGAAATACCAATAGTAGTACCAATAACCAGAGTTATGAGGGATGCCACTACTAAGGTAATAGTATCCATATTAGTAACCAAATCCTATATGGATACTATGTATAGCATCCTATATTCCCAACAAGTACTCATGTTTATGCGTCTTCTTCCTACAATCTAACTGAATATCATCGGCCTACAACTTCATGCATGGAGTCATAGCCTTACATGCCTCAACCAATAGCAAGTTCATCTTATCAAGCTCTCAATCCTTTACCACCAATACCACCACAAATAATGCAAGGGGAACTACCAAAAAACCACATAAAAAAAGTGATACTAGGGTAATTAATACACAAGAGGACATAACCAATTCCAGTAAATCAGGATCTAGAAAATATCCCTTGTTCAAGACAAGTTGAAAAAATATTTAAAGGAAAGGAATATCATCTAATCCTATGCCTTTCACACTAAGTTCGTAAGATAGTATCATGCTTCCAAAATTAGTAGAAAAGAATATTTTCAAGCTTATACAAGTTGTAACATACTAGATAAAGGTAGGTGCCCTTGAACAAATCTAGGTAGTCCTTAAATCTATCTCTAAATAGCAAGACATTAGCCATGCAAAGCTCTACTAGATTCTAGATTAGGAATGAATCTCATGTCTCAAGACATGTACAAGGCCTAGAATTTAACTATGTTTGAGGAATTAAATATGTAACTGGAGTTGGTTGACCAGTCTTTTGTTGTTCTACTTGAACAAGTGGAAGATGCAGTAACTACCATAAGTGGTTGGTCTTATCCTACCGATTTTCTTATTATTTACATGTGAAAGAATAAGGGAAAATTTCCTATAATTATGTGAAGAGCAAGGCTTAGCACTATGGTTTCTAAGCTAAGAATGAAGGAATTATCCTTGGAAATATCCAAGAAGTATGAAGCTAAAACCACTCAAAGACACAGATTTCCTCGTATCACATATAGTGATAACAAGTGTAATTGTGTGTAGGACAGCTAAATAAAAAGAAAAATATCATCCTAGCATGTAAACAATGTGTTGAGGATATGTGTATACAATAGTATTTTTATGAACTAGCCACAAAAGAAGAAGATACCTAGTGGATAACCAATGAAGTAGAATTACAATCAAATATATGTATAAAACTAGTTGAAATGATTACAAGTGCCTAGATAAGAAATTGATAAAATGGAATAGATATGAAAACAACCTTTCTACACTAAGTTTCAACAAGATAAGAATATTAAATGAAAAATATTAGATATGTCAAATAAGTAGAAACCAAAAATTTTAAAACTAAAAGTCTTACCAGATGCACTTGAATATGCTTTTCTAAATAACAAAAAGCCTATAATTATAAATGTTAATCTTGACAAAGAACATAAGAGATGATTATTGGAAGTAATAAATAAATGGCCAATCTTAGTTGCATTATCTTATGATGAAATCATTTTGGATAGTGCATAAATCTATTAACATCGTATATAACTTAATCTAGTTGTTAATCCATGCCATCAACCTCAATGAAGATTGAACCAAAAACTCAACGATGTTGTTAAATAAGAACTAGAGAAACTACTAAAGGTAGGATTCATCTATCCTATTGTAGATAGTGAACAAGTTAGTCCATTAGTCATTGTTCCAAGAAAGGATGATAAGTGGAGGTTCTATATAGATTTTCAACTACTAAACATAGTCACATTCAAAGACCATTTCCTTTATCATTTGTTGATCAAGATCTAGATACTATTGTGGGAAACCAGTATTATATCTTCTTGGATGGGTATAGTGAATACAACCAAATCTATATTGCACCAAAAGATCAAGAGAATACAATGTTCACTAGCCCATGAGAAATGTTCACATACAAGAAAATGCTATTTGGCATATGTAACACTTCAACAACATTCTAAAGACTTATCCTTAGCATATTCCAAAAACATATTGGTAATGGAGTGAGGTATTTATGGATGAGTGTTTTACTTATGGACTTGCCTTTAAGTAAGCTTTGAACCACCTACAATAGGTTTTGAAATGATGAATTAAAATAAATTTAAAGCTGAATGAGTAGAAGAGTCATTTAATGATCCAAGATGAAATTGCTTTAAGACACAATGTATCCTACAAAGGAATAGAGGTAGATCAAAACAAAACTAGAGTCAACTAAAGTATTACCCAAATGCCACAAATAGTTAAGGATGTGAGATCATTTTTTGGTAATACAAGATATTATAGAAGATTTATTGACAATTTTTATAAATTCTTGTGACATTAAAAACAAAATATGCATCATTCCAAAGGTATGAATAATGTGAAAAGGTATTTGAGAGCCTAAAATAGAAACTAATTAAGACATCAATCCTTAGAGCTCTAAATTGGTCTATGTCATTTCACATCATGACTAATGCTTCAAAGTATGTATTAGGAGTAGTTTTGATAAAATTGGATGATCAAAAGTGATCATACTATATACACTACACTAGTAGAAGTATTACTGAAATATTACTTAACTATATTACTATAGAAAAAAAGCTTATGGTTGTGGTATATGTACTTGAAAAATTTAGATATTATGTCCTCAGGTACTTAATCTATGTTAATACTAACCACAGTGCAATCCAATTCTTAATGAATAAACCAATGGTTAGTCTAATAATGATAAAGTGGCTCATTATATTATAGGAATTTTTCATAACAATGATTAGTTGAAAAGAAACTGAAAATGTTGTAGCTAATCACCTCTCAAGACTAAGATGGGATTCTCAAGAGAATAAGGAATCATTATTAAACCAATTTTCCAATGAAAACCTATTTACAAAGACATCAATGATTGTAAATTTGGTAGTAAAATCATGAGTTACTAATTATATCACTTATCTAACTACACAAGAACTTCCTACTAAATCAAATAAAAAACAAAGAGAATAGTTTCTCAATAAGGTAAAATAATATATGGAGATTAAAAGAAATTTTTATAAGATTTATGAAAATGGTTTAATACAATGGTATGATCTAGAGGAAGATCAATAAAGAGTTCTACAAGATGCACATGAAGGACCGTATGGTGTTCATTATGCAGAAAGATGAATAGCATTGAAACTTATAATGGAAAGCTACTTATGGCCTATCATATTTAGGGATACACCACAATTTGCATAATCTTAAGAAATAAATCAAATGGATGGAGGACTAACAACTAGAAATGAAAAACTACAAAAATGAATATAACCTTTAGAACCCATTTTATATTTAAGGAACTGATTCTATGGGGCCCATCATACCAATGTCAAATGGAATGTTTTACATTATTGTGAATATCGATTATTACATTAAGTAGGGAGAAGTAGGTGCAGTTAAAGATTATAGAGCCACAACAACTACCAAATTTTTCAATAACATATGGTGAATAAGTTTGGAGTACTAAGAATGTTAATTTCAAATAACAAAACTAATTTCACGAAAGCTACACTTAAAATGTTAATGTAATATCTTGGGATGAATCACAAACAAACTACATCTTATCATCCCCAAGAAAATAGTTAAGCTAAAGTAACTAATAGATACTATAAACAAATATTAACTACAACAATTAGTAGGTGATGAGTGATGAGGTATCCCTACATCCAACCATATGAATCATAAGCATTCACACACGATCTATTTGAATTTCATGGATGGGACTAGTTGTGGCATCTAGATCATTACTTGATCATAGTTTGTTGTCTTCCCACTTGGACTAGTGGTAGCTTTGTCACATATGGTTTAGTCCAAAGAGAGGAATATGATTATTGATGTTTTTTTTCCCTAAGATACTCCTAATGATAATAAAGAGGTTAATTAATTAAGCTAATTAATAGTGGAAAGTAAAGTTTAAACTAGCCTACATGCGATGAGCATCTATTCCTAATCATCCACACAAGCCTTGGAGTTAATGTAACTATTACTAGGATTACCAAGCATACATCACTGGCTTACCAAATAATACACTACTAGGTTACCAAGTAAATACACTTAAGCACTCGTGATTAGTCATGCTCATTTCACTTAATGACAATAATAGTAAAGAGAAATAAATGAAAACATTAACTAAGGAAGATAGTAAATAATTAAATAATTAAAAACAATAATAAATCTAAGTGGATGCTACAATGATGAAAGTAATCTCAATCTTCATTTTTGATCATGTAACACATCCAAGTACATCACACTTAAATAAGGATGTCATACAATCACTTAACATCACACTGTAGGCATCCATTGGAAGACAACAAAACTTGGAATAAAAAATATATGAAAAAGCTATCTAAAATCTATCAACCAGCTATTTTCCAATCATGCACCCAAGTGTGGTATTTATAAGCTAGCATGGAAGAGGTAATACCATATGCTTGACATTGAAGGTTGTGCCCTGATATCGAATACTCGACATCATGGCCCTAATATCATAGTCGAGCAAAACATGACTCATCATACCCCCATGACTAAATGAAAACCCATCCTTGACTTTAACAAAATGAGGAACAAGCTCTTTACAAAACATTGGAAAGGTATGGGATTATTAACTGACTTGACTCAACACACAAATTAACTTTTACATGTTCTAGTGGTGTTTTGCAAAAAAATATGGACATAACATTACAAGACACAAAATTAGGAAAGCTCATGTAGTTCTTGGAGGTAGTGACTCTTCCATCAGTCACTTCCCTATGTTGATAGGCTTCTAGAATTTGTAACAGTTTAAGAGTGCCTACAACTTTTCTTCCTCCATGCTTGGATCATGTACCATCTAGGTCACTAAACTGATGTGTGCTAGAGCTGGTACATCTCATGTTCATAATAGTTGCAAAAACATTTTTTTTGGCCTTCACGTACCAAGTCGCAAACTATCATCGTTGCTCCTCAAAGGTCCTAACCTTTTCTTTCAATTCCTAGTGATCTATTAATCTATTGGCTAGGTCTAAGGCTACATCTTTCTATTCATGTTAGTAGGCCTTATTCACGTCCAATTTTCAGTTTGCATGTAGTGTTTTTCATATAATGCATAGGTGGCCACTACTTGCTGCTCTAATTCATTTCTAGGTTGACCTACTTTTAACATGGAAAGGTTGGCATATCAAAGGTTAGCTAATTCCATGCATTCCTTTAAGTCTTCAATCTGCAAGTATTTATTCTTTACTTCTACTTGGTGGACTAGTGCATAACTATCTAGGATGAGCTACCAATTAAGATTTTACATTAATATGGATTTGATGCCAACCTTTTCCATCTAGATTTCTTTTTCGTTAATCTTCTTATACATGCCAGCCTGGTCCTAGAAGTGCTCTTTCAACTTCTCATATTTTTTGGCCTCATTTTGCCATGCACTTATCTTGAGTGTACACTTTTGATGGATTGAGTGGACCTCCTCCATTAAGAGGGTTCGATTCTCTCTAGTCAATCTGATAATGTCGTGGTTGACCCTCACTAGTTGTTCTCTTAAATAGTGGATAGTTTCCTCCAAGATGTTCTTTTGTTTTTCTATCGTGTTCAACCTTGTTTTATCTATAGCAAGCTATTTATTTTCTTCTTGTGTGGCAGTTAATGCCTTCTTATGAGCATATGCCTAAGCTTTAGCAGCTAAGGCATTCTAGACTGCCTTCTCCTTCTCTTACTCTAAATCTTTGTTCTATTCAATCAATTAGTTCAATTTCTCTATTTGAAATTGATCCAGCTAGTCAGGTGCTACAAATTAGGCATGATCCCGTCTTTCAACTCTCAAGATGACTAGCTCTTATTGTAGTCATTGCACTTCTATTTCTACATGTTCCCCTTAGTCTCTACCATGACCATCTTTTCTTTTATGGTAATGAGGTCTGATTGCACTATAATGACATCACTAGGGATGTCAAAAAGGATTTTCATTACTTATCCCATCTATAGCAATCTATCAACAACATCCTCATGGGTTGTAGGAGTCATTGAAGTTCCAACTAGCATTTGGACATCTCTGGTCCCAGTTAAGTCCATTGAACGCATAACAAGCACATTCAAATATTTTTTGATGTGATCTATTATCACCTTTGTTATGCTTATTGCATCTTGATACTACATGATTACTACTGTGGCACCTTCTCCTATTTTGAGCATCACTTAAAATGCTGCAGCATTACAAAAGATTTGTCTTGACCATTGGGATTCTCCTTCTAATTGTAAAAAAAATTGCCCTCTTGTTGGATTAACAGAAATGGTAGACTACACGGCATCATTAATAACTTGAAAGAGGTTTGACTCATCTCTACTTCTCCAACTATTAGTTTCAGTAATTCTTTGCAAATGCTCATCATAGGCTATTAGTCTTATGGCACTGGTGGTAAAACTTGTGGCTCATGCTACTACTTAGGCTCTTGCTTTGTTTCTTTTTCTAGTTTTTCTTCCATCTATGGATCTTATTCCTAATCAAGGTCTTTCCTTAGTGTTGCAGGTTTGAGCAACTTAGTGAAGGAAGCATTCTAAGTCCTCTTGGGAATGTCATTTGTGTATCCCAGGATTCCAGCGTGCTTACATAGCTTCCTAATCAAGCAAGGAAATGGAAGTGTTGGCTTCCTTACCTTCTTTTCTTCGAACTACCTCTAAATTTCCATGCAATATAATTAGGGAAGATTGACAATGTATTTTTCCATTAATATCACACTCCCTCTAGTCATGTATGTTGAGATTCTATTGAGCCCCTTGGTTGGGAAGAGGTGATATTTTCCTATCTTAAAATAGGTCCTCTCTTCCAGAGTTAACTCATTATATGTCTTATTGTCCTTATTGTATGCCCACTTAAGCCAAAATTTTCTTGTTTTCAAATCAAACTTTGTGGATATATGTGTGAACTTGGCCCCCACATTTGGAAAATTCAAAGCCTCTACAATTGCTTTGACTAAAAGAAAACACTGACTCTGCCAATGTTAACTATGGTGCCTTCTTCTTTTCTATGCCAAAATTGGTATGTCTAACTAAGGTACCATTCACCACTATTTGAAAGGATGTGCCATAATGGTGATGCCTAGACTTATGTTTGAACTTCCTCTAGACTAAATGCCATAAATGGATCAAAGTTTATTTCCACGATGACTATGGTCAACATGGATTTCTCTTGAATAGCTTTAAGGCATTCTATGGACAACATGAGGCATTGTCCTTGCACTAGATCTTATGGTTCCATGGCCTCTCCTTGGACCGACTGCCTTATACCAAGATCTTCTTGATGAATACTAAATGATTGGGCATCCTACTCCTCATGCTCAGCTTCCTCTCCTTGTTGGCCTCTATCATCTCTCGAGCATTTGGCTGCACCTTGCAAAGGTCTTTCTTGTCCTCCTCTTTTTAGGATCATCTACAATCAATCAAGGGTCAGATATTACTAAGGTGTTGTTATACAGGTTTATACCTTACTGATGACCTTAATTTCATTAAGTTCTTTAGCTCATATGATTGCAGAGTTAGAAAAATTTTCAGAATAATGCCCAAAAAGTGTTATTCTTCTTTTATGACCCTTCACAATTGGTTTTTTTTCCTTATGTATGGATTATCATGAAAGTTATGGTTGTTTGGGTGAAAAAATTAAAATTTCTAGCCTTAATACAATTGATTTTTCATTAAAATACTTAAGGTTTTTAACATTCCTACCCTTGTAATACCTTCTAGGTGATAGGAAATTTTTAAAAATTGATGCAAGTTTTCCACACAACCACCCTTCCCTAACTAAATTGAACACTCTGGGTTCAAATAGGTTCAAACAATATGAAAATTGGAGTGGTATGGAGCAAAATATTACAACTAGAAGTCAATTATGTAAAGTTATTAGTTGCAAGAGAAGCTTTCAAAAACTCCCCTAGCTACAAATGATAAGAATGGATATTGGGGCACTACGAGGATCATATATATATATTTTATTGACCCAATATTAGGTACCCAATATTGAGTATCCAACGTTGAGTCTAACCCCATATTAGGTAGTTGATATCGTAGTGCTAAAATCTGCATGTTATGAGGGCATTCATCATGAAAAATGAACCTCTAGGATTGATTAAAAGGTTTCAAGTTAAATCCATAATTCTGGGACAAGTAAGAAATTACAGTTAGGTACTGGATGTGTTAGAAGATAGAGTTGCTGACATTAAAAATATTTGAAATATGCAAGAAAAAAGGTATTAGACCTATGGTGTGGAACGAATCAATTATATGATAAGGGAAAGCAATAAATTTAACATTTATGCACTTGAAAGGTGAAAAATGATGTGGTTGTGTCAAACAAGTACAAGTCACAATAGTTACACAAGTGGGTCCTCCCCAAAGTAGGCTTCAGTCCATAATGCCCTTGTATAACCACACCTAAAAACATCCATAAGCACCAAAGGGGTTAAATGCAACATGTACCTATGAAACAAAACACACATGTTGAAACCACTAATTTGAAAAAATAACTCTATGTCGCATAATACCACAAGTTAGGATCATACAGACAGTGAGATGAGATGGATTTTAGAAAGGATTGTAGAAATTGGAACATGAGATATCTCACCATAGACATAATGAAACCTTGTGTGTTATTAATGGTTAAATAATCATTAGCCTATCTTTCCAAGATTTAAGCCAAGTCCAAACAACATTTAGTAACATCGCATTATTTCATCATTTTTTTTAACAACCATAAGACTACCACAGTTGCAAGGAGTAGCATCACTTAGTGTTTTGTCAAAGGGAGGAGTTTATTAATGGCATGTTTTGTTTCTTTTCTTTTTTCTTTTTTTACAAAGTATTCTAAGAAGCTGCCAACTTTCAAGCATGGATACATGTCTTTCTAGTGGAACCCTTAAAAATTTATTCAATGTCCTTTTATTTTACTCTTACTCCCATTTTTCATTAGATCTACAAGCATATAATTACAACCTTAGCAACATGATAGAACATACAGAAGTGGTCAAAGAGAATCCACAAATCCCCTTGATGTCACACACTTCACATTCCCCCTTGGTTTCAAACTTTTCTATCCAAGCACAATGACTACAAATTTATTATTAGTTTGATGATTGAAAAGAATATGATTATGACTAGGGTAAGAACCTCTTATTAATGGGATGTATGGATGGATGGTGTGGCCTCACTATTTTAATAATCAATCCCTCATGACTTGTCAACATTGAGGAAACGTCACCTCAATGGGCTACATGATCATTTTATTCACAAGCATGATTACCAACAAAAAAAATGAAAACAAAAGTTGGAAAAAGTTAAAAATTATAGGAAAATTATATCAAGAAATAATAAAATAGTAAAAAATTGTAAAAAAAAAAGATAAAAAACAACTATTAATTTTTAATGCTATAAGGAGGTATTTCCCCCATGACTAAGCATTTGACCATGGCAAGAATTAATAAGTAGATAGATAGGCTCCATGCATGTATAAAACATCATTACCATTCATTTTCAAGCCACTAGGTGTCTCTTGGTTTAGTGACAGTTGTGTAGATAAGTTTTTGTTCACACACATGGTTGTTAAATGTATGACAAATCAAAGTATGAGTTGTATCCATGTTACCAATGTCTAGCCCACAATTGCACCCTTGATCATGATTTAGTATGCATGGATTCATTTGTCTCCCCACACTAATAGATTAATTACTTCTTTTGGATGTTGGAGTAACAATGGATGGTGGCCCTTGTGTAGGCATAGAGGACATTGGTTGTGAAAGGGAAGGCATTGCACTAGATTGACATTATGCTAGTTCGAATGATGTGGTAGGTCCATGAGTGTTGTGCTTCTACCTAGGAGCTATCTGAACGAAAGGACGTTTCTGAGATTACACTGGAAACCTATTAGTATCAACATATCTATGGACATTTGCAAAATACAAGTGGCATTCATTTATTAATGTTGTGATGCTAAACCTTCCTATGTTGTTGGTAATGGCATGTGATGAGGTGGGGTATGAGAATATCAAGGATACAATGGAGGGTAAGAGGTGCAAGGTGGTGATCCTTTAGGAGATGTCATGGGTTAATGACACTTGGAAGAGTAATAGTAGCAATTCAAATTAGAGGACATAGAACTAATTGGAGAAACAGGATGTTGAACATAATATATGTATGATTTCAGCTGGTAGTAAGAGTAGGGCTAGTTTGATGATAGCCTCTCCCATGATTGTGGGTTTTTCCACTGTAGTTTATGACAATGTTAAGGCTAGTAATAAGTCCCCCTAGGATAGTAAGATTGGTTTTGGGACTATCTATAATTACTATGTGGAAAAGTAAATTTCATGAGCATGTGCTTTTGTATGAATTTGGGATTGAATGCAAAAGCCCAATACTCATGTAGATGTGACACGACTAGGCAATGGCCCTTTAAGTGGTCATATATGTAGATGTCACATCTATCATATTCATCCATGGTTAAGTCTATAACCTTTCTTTCTCTAGCCATTTCCCTTGTTTGCCAATAGGTGTTCCTACCTATTTTTTGGTACTACTTCCTTCGTTTGTGATTGCCTAGTTTGTTTTGCATTACCTTCTTCTCTACATTTTCTATAAAAGTTGTAACTTTTTCATATATCCTCTCTAATATCCTATCAAATATTTCTTTAAGTTCATCGATAAACTTCTGTATCAACAAGGCTCATCGTGAAAGCACCTTATCAAGAGTGTCCCTTTTCTACTTACTATAGATATGGACCTTTTCCTTTTGACAAGTTGGGTCCCAGCGCGCCGCTTGAGCGGGATAGTTCATCTCCTTCTTTCACCACATTTGCATAGGTCTCCTTCTTTCACCACATGCTCAATTATCCCTAAGATCTAATGGGTTCATAGCTCGTATAATTGACCTAGAGCTTTCATCCCAAGGATCTTCCTTATTTTATTATGAAGCCCATCTATGATGTGTAAAAGTTACTTTTCCTAGGCATCTATTCAACAAAGAACAATATCTATCTAAGGCCATGTCCAAGGGTTCACAATATTCTTTTCTCCATCCTTGGATCTATCTCCTCAGGTTGGACACCCTCACATAGGTTTGATATTTCTTATTGAAGAGTTCCAACATTGTAGATCATCATCAAATTGAATTTGGTTTCAAAAACCTATACCACACTTCAGCTCTATCAACTAGTGTTATGGAAAAGAGATTAAGCTTTTACCACCCACTTTTAATGTTGTAGAAGGCACAAGCATCTTGGAAGGATTGTACATGATGTTGTGGATTCGAATCGTAGCCTCCTGCAAATTTAGGGATATTATTTATATCAAGCCTAGCTAGGTGACTTTCCTTGCGATGCATGTGGGATATCTTAATTACCTCTATGATCTGTATTACGCTTCTAGTGGCAAAAAATGGTTTATCATCATCAAACATGTTGTGATAAAAATTTCTATTCATTTTATTTTTATGATTTTTCCTATGTTCATTTTTACATCTTCTATTTTTCCTATGGGTTTGATTTCTACTTTTAATTTGACCCCATAGTGGAGCTTTGTCTCTATACCTACATTCATCTTCATTACAACTAGATGCTGAAGAAGAGGAGGAAGTTGAGGAACTGGAAGGCTTGCCATGGCTTCTATGGTATTCCCCATAGTCCTTTGATTTATCATTTCTATATTTTGAGGAGGTCTTAAGCCTTCAGGCCTTCCCTAATCTAAGACTTACTTCATCTCCTCTAGGGTTGTTTGCCTTATGTGAATGTAGTCCTTGAGTGTTATCAGGGTGGTCATGAACATATGAAACCCCTGCATAAGGTTGGTCACTTCAATTTCCTTCAACATATATCTCGTTAGTTCTCCAATGGATATCTTCGCTATAAAATGCATTATCACTTTCTTGTGAAAGAGACATTGTTGTTGGTTTATGGTGTATGTGATTTAATATTTTGTGAAAGATAAATCATTAATGAATTTATAGTGGTCATGTATAATATAACTAATCTAGATAACTAGCATCATCCCCAACAACAACACTAATGATGAGTGGCGAGGTACCCCTATGCCTTACCATATGAATCACAAGCATTCATGCATGATCCAATTAAATTTCATGGACGGGACTAGTTGTGGCATCTAGATCATTATGCCTTGATTGTAGTTTATTGTCTTCCGACTTGGACTAGTGGTAGCTTTGTCATGTATGGTTTAGTCCAAAGTGAGGCATATGATGATTGGTGTTATCTAGCCTTAAGCTACTCCTAATTATAATAAAGATGTTAATTAATTGAGCTAATTAACATTAGAAGATAAAATTTAAACTAGCCTACATGCGATGAGTATTCATTCCTAATTGTCCACACATGTCTTGGACTTTGTGTAACTACTGCTAGGATTACCAAGCATACATCATTGGGCTTACCAACCGATACATTGCTGGGTTATCAAGTAAATACACTTAAGCACTTGTGATTATTCATGCTCATTACACTTAATGACATGAATAGTAAAGAGCAATAAATGGAAACATTAACTAAGGAAGAAAATAAACAATTAAAGAATTAAAAGAAATAATAAATCTAAGTGGATGCGAGAATGATGAAAGTAATCTCAATCTTTATTTCTGGTCATGTAATATGTCCAAGTACGTCACACTCGAATAAGGATGTTGTGCAATCACTTAACATCACACTGCAGGCATGCACTAGAAGACAACAAAACTTGGAATCAAAAATCTATGAAAATGCTATCTAAAATTTATCAACCAACTATTTCCCAGCACCCAAGTGCAATATTTATAGGCTAGCACAAAAGGGGAAATATTGGATGCTTGACATTGGAGGTTGTGCCCCAATATCGAATACCCGACATTGTGACCTTGATATCAAATATCTAATATCGAAGTCAAGCAAAACATGCCTCATCAGTAGGTATAAGAAAGATTGGAGTACTAAATTGAATGATGTTCTATGATCATATTAATCTGCTAAGAAACTTCATATAGTGTATTCGTCATATGAACTTATTTATGGTAAATTACCTACCTTACCAATTCAAGTAGAGATAAAAACCCTAACAATTTCCTATGCACTTAACTTAGACTAAGATCTAGTGTAGAAAGAATAATTAAAAAACCTTAATTTACTAGATGAAAATCAATTAGTAACTCAAATTAGGAACAAATGTAGAGATGATGCTAAGATTAGACAAGTTTCTATTAGGCCTTAAGATATAGTCCTTTATTATAACCTAAACCCTATCACCCAAAGGGAAAAATTTTAGAATTTATGCAAATAACCCTATATAATACATGTCACATACCAATCAAGAGCCATGCAAATATATCATATAGCAAACCCATAAAAAATAATTTTGATTAACATTCAACAAGTTAAACCATTTCATGACTTTTCATTCTCAAGGAAATCTACCTTTTGTTCTAACCCACTTACTTTCTATTCAATCTTTCAAGTTTCTACCACCAAAAGTAATTGTGGAAATTTCATCTCTTATCCTTAAGCACCAATCATCCTTTTTATCATTTTCTTTCATTTTTATTAATTTATGACTAGTTTTCTAAATTCTTTAAAATATTTTCTATTGTTTAATATTTTTTCACAATTTTTTAGCATTTTTTTAATTATTTAATATCTTATAATATTATTTATATGTTTTTATATTCTTATATATCTTTGATTATTTTTATAATTTTATCATTTTTTGATGTATATGTTTTTCTTGATTTATCTAATAAAGTATTAAGTAATAAGCAAGATGTAGTTGAAACAATAAGAATTTCACTCCTTGTTATCAAATCATTGAAGAACTAATTATATATACATTAAGACCACATCATCCATCCACTTATTTCTAATAATAAGATATTATTACCATGGACATAATGATATTCACATCATAATTGTGATCATTATGCCTAGATGGAAAGGTAAGGAACCAAGAAGGAATGAAAAGGGTGTGACATCAAGGAATTTGTAGATTATCTAAAATTACTACTATGAGTCTTATTACCTTATTAAGTTGTATTATTTAGTTGAGCTCCAAGGAAAAATGGGAGCATATTCTAGAATAAGTGCTACCTTTCCATATCACTAGAAAGGCATGTTAACCATGCTTGAAGGTAGTCCTCTAGTAAGGTTGACATAGTAATAACATAATAAATACACATAATTAAACTTTCTAGGTGTTCTAGTGGAAATACATGTTATTGATGCCTAAAGGTCAGTAACTTTTCAAACTATTTAAGGTTTCTTAAACTCGCATTAGTTACAGGGCTAGAAAGACAAGTTACCCATGCCTGAAGATACTCCTCTATCCAATGGCCAAGTCTCTTTTAAATAAACTATGTAATTAATAAATTTCCTTCTTATTCTTCATTATGAAATAATGATATTTCTTGTATTTGTGATAGTCTTATGGTTGTCATTTTTTTAGATGATACAATGCAATGTCCCTACTAAGTGGTATGAACTTGGTTTGGATCTTAGATAGATAGGCTAATGATCACTCTAATCATGCATTAGACATAGAATTCATTATTTTTAAGACATATCACATCAATTTTCTACAATTCCTACTACTATCATTCCATCCCACTATTATATACAATTATAATTTGATGGTTTTGTATGACATAGTATTATTTTCTTATTGGGAAATACTAACATGTGTGTTTTGAAAGATATGTATGATTTAGATTCAAAACCTTGAGTTTTATTTTCTTATAACTACAGATGCAATTCAAAAGAGTACCTAAAGCTAGAGGACAATTACAACTAAGTGAAAAGAGGTCCAAAGAAACAAAAAGAGGATGACACATAGAATAAACGTCTCTTACAGAACAAGAGTTGTAGTCATATTCAATCCATCAATGTACACCTACAACAAGGTAATCTATGTAGGTAGAATTTGTTGTGCCACTAGCTCCAACACAAGGACAATGTCACATACTCTCTAATGAATGTCTATAGTTCATCTATGAGAAATTCATCATGTCCATTGTGATAGATGAACTCAACTTTGAACTGTTCATGAAGTTTACACCTATATAGGTTTACAACAAAAAATTTAAGCATTACCATTCTAGCCTACCATTTAAAGTAATGGTGAATGGTATTTGGAGTAAGTTCATCATTTTTGGAAAAATAAACAAGATGGTGCAAATGTAAAAATTAAGAAAGTAACAATGTCATATTTAATTAAAGTAATCACAAGGGCACTAAATCTACCAAATGTCAGAGCTAACATTGGTCAAATCTCCATATAGTTTAACATAGATGCAAGAAACTTATGACTGCAGAGGACATATGGAATGATAGAAAAGAAGTAAAATGGATTATTCACTACAAATTAGATTTACTTTAAGATTGGAACATATCATATTTTTCCAACCAAAAGAATTAATAGAATTTCTACCTATGCTACTAAAGGAAGTGATATCGTAATGAGGAAATTCCAAGCTGATATAGTCTATCTATTGTTTCTAAAAATACAAAGAAGGTTTGAAGAGAAGAAGACAAGGAAACCCACTCTTCCATTCTCTTGTTTATTAAAACATTGTGCAAACAAGTAGGAATTTTGGGCTACATAAATGATGCTCTTCAAAAATCCCAAAACACTTCATACATAAAAATCTCCAAGCCAATGCCACCCAAGAAGGATCAAGTAGAAAATCTAGTAGGCACTACGACTGCAGCAAGGTTAACACCAACCACAAACATTCCAACCATAGAAACATAACAAGTAGAACCTAGTTGATAAACTCCTAGCTATAAAACAAGTAGGATCTAGTGCACTAGCATAACAACTAGACTATAGACCTTTCATGAGTCACATGGAGCAAATTACTGAAATAATTAATTGAGATAACAAGGAAGTCTCAAGTATGTACCAAGTGAAGGATAATCCAAGTATACCTGCAGTATCCATAGGATCTGCTAGCAATAAAATATCTTTGTAGGTAAGAAAGGATGATAATTAGGTGCAATAGATTTCTTGGAACACTTGATCATTCCATTTTATGTTAAAAATTGGTAAATTATCCACTATACTAGTGATGCAATACCAAGATGAAATAGGAGTATTAGAAGAAATAATTAATCATATAAAAGAGTCATTTACTGTTCTCATTGTGCAGCTAGTAGACATTTATGCAGCCAAAGATGTACAGACATTAGCTAGAACCTTAGGAAAAGAAATCATGTCCCTTACTAAACATGAAGATACATTGATACATTATGCATAATCTTTTTTGAATCCCCCAATGATATTACTACAAAGCAATTAGAACTAATATCCACCAAAGAAAAGCTAATCATGGCAAAAATGAGGATGCAACACATAGAAAATGAAGTGTAGAGGTTATAAGAAGAACTAGCCACATTGAGAGTTGAATGATGGAACCCTACACAACACATTGCACCAGACCATCTAGCACAATTCAAAGATGAACAAGTAAATCAATTAATGGTTAAGTAGAAATAGATGAAGATGGAGAAGGAAAAACTAGTTTGAAATGCTTTAATAGCGAATGCTTAAATATACGTCCATGCCTGCATTAGAAGAAGAGAAGAAGAGAATTGATATAGAAAATTTAAGATTGATAAACATTGAGAAATAGAAAAGTATCCATTAGTTGAAAGATCAGTTTGGTAGAGTTAACCTAGACATTAGACAATTAGCCCATGTGAATAGAACCCTATCAATGAAAGTAGTAGACATAGTTAAACAAAAGTTGACAATTGAAATCAGCATGTGATTGAATGAGGACAAGAAACATGAAATGCCTAAAGAACATTTTAGAGATCAAATATGCATGTAAAAGTAGATTAATAAGAAAGAGATCTATGTGGCCAAGGACAAGACCAATTCCATCATGCAGCAAACACCTAATTGGAAACCTATCTTGAATAGTCTTTTCCTTTTCCACCAAGTAGAGCTAAAGAAAAAAGATGTACAAATAGAGGATTTAGTAGAATATATGAGGTTAGCAAATCTATGCTATGCTAACTTAGCCATCTTGATAGTAGGTGTGCGAAGAACACAATTAAAGCAACAAGTGGCTACAATATATTCTATGTATGAAAAAGAGTTTATAGATAGGAAAGATATACAAAAAAGCTTCACATCATAAACTCTAAACTCCAAGTAGTCAAATCAGGCTATCAAGATCAAAAAGATGTTTCAATGAATCTACCTAAAAGAATGCCTTATTATTTAGAATTACAGAATATGGTCAGGCCTTTGAGGTAGAAAGGACATAATTTGTAGCATGGTACATCAAACCTAATAAAATGTTTCCATAATTTTTATGTTCTTGAGAAGTGCTAACACCTATAAATATTTTAAAATTAGCATAGACAATGCATGACCCTAGAATTGAAGAGGAAAAGTTTAGAGCATTATTGAATAACTACCAATTTTAGAAGCCAAATGACAAAAGAAAGAAGTCAATGGATGAGCCACCACCATCATGAATATGAAGTTTCTACATCAAATTCTACCCTTTTTTTTTTATCTCATTTTGTTCTATTTTTATCATGTTTCAATCAAGCACTACATGATAATTTCTAACACCACTCAAATAAAGATGCAACATTCATAGTTTGCATTAGTCAAGTATATATGCCATAATGTTAAGTCTATGTAACCCCACAAGTTTGTAATGAACTCTATCCTCCTTTTGTTTGAACTAGAGGATAAGTTTTCAATCAGTTGTGAAGATATGATGAAATAACTTTTATCAAGGATGATGATATCATAGCCTAATATACAATTTCATGGATATGGTATCATGGGAAATGATCATGCCTATAAATACAAATGCACCATCATATCAAAAAAAAGTTTTTAGCTAACACTTAGCAAAATTCTTGTAGTTTGTTACCATAAAGTTAGAATTAGTTGTGAATGCCCACAGTGTGGTGAATTACAGTTATACAACATCTTTATTCAAGTGGATTATTCTTAGACACAATTCATGAATGGTAATAAAGATTAAGATTGTTCTTCATCATTGTAGCATCTCACATAAAATAGATTTACTTTTCCATGTTGTTTACTTTTACTATGTCATTTACATTTCCTAAGTCATTCAATATTCTAATGTTCATTAGTAAAGGCAAAATGAGTATGACTAATTTCAAGCATAAACTATAATCATTTGGTAAAATAGTAGTGACTTTGCTTGATTCACTCAATAGTAAAGTTACTTGGTAATCCAAATAACAATTACATCAGCCTAGGACATGTATAGAAAACCAAGAATGGATACTTATTGCCACTAGGCTAGCATAGTCTTACATTCTTATTGTACTTAGAAATAGAGTTTCTAATCATTTCTACTTTGTTTACCTTTAGTATACTTAGAGCTATATAACATCATTTTATCATATATCTCACTAAGATTTAAACCATATGTTTTGCACCTCACTAACTCTAAGTAAGAAGACAACAATCACAAACTTCTTATCAACTCATTAGTATACTTACATTTTCCATCCATGAATTATAATCTTGTCACATGTGAGCACTTGTGACTTGTATGGTTGAATGTTGGAATCCTCTAACACTCATCAATTGTTGTTTTCCTAGTCCTTTACATACCAATGCTTCAGTAGGTGTAGGCTTAGAGAACTTGCTCAAAATTCTCAAATTATTAGCTATCCTACAACTTCATCAAATTTTAAAGAGGCACTTATACTCATAAGATTTTGAACAATAGTTTTCCGTGAATCAGGAAGTGATTGTAACAAGGCAATACATTAATCTTCTTCATCCATCTTACTACCAATTGATTGTAATTTTCTCACAATAGTATTGAAATTAGTAAGATGAGATGCAATAGTATTATTTTCAGACATCTTTAATAATTATTATTACCTTTTAATATGTACTTTATTTGAATAAGGACTAGATTAATATAACTTACCCATAACATTCCATAATCCCTTTACAATCTCTTCATCTTGTAAATTTATAAGCACAAGATTAGAAATACCTTTACGAATTGTTCTTAAAGCCAGATGATCTAATTGATTCTAATCTTCAACTTTCATGCTCTTTGATTTAATTCCAACGATGCATACATCTTGTTTCTTTTCAACTAGCAAATCTTCCACCCTAAGCTTCCAAAGATTGTAGTTGCTGCTATTGAACTATTCTATTTCTACAATCTACTTAGGACCACTCATCATCTTAATGCACTTATGAGCTTCCAAAGATTATAGTTATTGTCATTGAACTGTTCTATTTCTTCAATGTACTTAGCACCATTTTCCATCTTAATGCATTTAAAGAGATAAGAGCTTTGAGAATCAAATAAACCTTGCTTTGATACCAATTTTTTAATTTACACCTTAATTAAGCAAGATAATAAAGAAACAATAAGTAGTAGACATAGAAATAAAATTATGGAGTTGGAAGAAATACATCGAGAACACAAAAAATTATCTTGGGAAAGCATACAAAAACCCCCAAAAATGGCTTTAACTACTAGTAAGCCTTAGAAATCGAAGTCTTTTTACTTCGAGATTTATAATAAGCTTAGATCAAGTTTCATAAGAGAAAAAGACTACAACATGAATTATGCCTTACACACCCTTGATTTGGTGAAGATGTGATGATAAGACCACCCAAGCATCTACTTATATAATGGTCATAATAGTATGCTTTAGGTAAAAATCAAATTATGGAGTTATAATCCATAATTAATCATTGCCAAATTGAGTATGAGCAATTATATATTCTTTTGATATATAACATACCTTATCTTTTGTTATTTATAGCAAACATGCCAAGAATAATTTCCCAACATGACAACCATTACAATATGAAGGTATTTTAAACTTAAAAATTAAGATACCTCACAATGATGACTTAAACACCAAATTTTTTTTAACCTGTGGTTAGTTTTAATTTTTTTTAACATGCTTAGGTGCCTAATGATTTAATTCAAAACCTTTCAACTAGAAGAGTTTGTCACCATGGTGCAATCTTATGATGTCAAAAAGTCCATGAGATCATCTAAACTTGTTTAAGCTACATGATGTACCGAATTACAAAGTTAAATTAACATATCCCAACCGTAATGGTTGAAGATTAACCGTATTGAAATGACTGAAAAATAAAATAAATTAAAATGTTAATTCTAAAAGTATAACCAGCCACGGGTCCAATCATTCTCTTTGGTGCTTGTAATTTAAGTAGCTAGATTATGAAGGTTCAATTTCAGTAAGTAAAACACACGGTTTCCACTTCATAAGGAAATGGATTTCTGCAGAAAACCAGTCTCCCAGCTCTCAAATTAAAATATTAAACCTATAACCTTGGATTCCACATGTCACCAGTATTTACCGATGGGTAGTAGACTATCACCTTGGTGAGGTCCAAACGCAACCAAGCATTTAATATCGCTGTCTTTCTCTGCGTTCGCTCTCATCCAACGTTAACCTCAACCTCTGCATTTAATATCGCTGTCTTTCTCTGCGTTCGCTCTCATCCAACGTTAACCTCTACATTTAATATCGCTGTCTTTCTCTGCGTTCGCTCTCATCCAAGCATGGTTCACATTTGCCTCTTTGAGCGAGCCACATGCTTCTGAGCTTCTGCAATTTAAGTTCTGAAATCTTCCGTCTCTATCTCTGTTGGGGCAGAAAAAGCAGCATGGCTCCTCCTCGCAACTTTACTGAAAAGGGATACAACTTTGCCCTTAAGAATACGACGTAAAGGTGGGTTATAAATGTGAAGCAGATGCACGCCTTGACCTTTTCAGACAAAGGAAATTCAGGCTGGGATGAATCCAAACGATATTGCAGATAGATGATGATGATAACCAAAACGACAATCAATTCCAAGACAAAGAAGTCAGAACTGCGGAGCATTGATGGCGTCCAAAACG
>MNCI01017476.1:1030076-1057561 GCA_015680685.1 Gnetum montanum
TGATGGAGCTCATCAACTAGTGTCTCCACAATATCAAATGGTATATGCTCATCTTGATGAGTATGTACCTAATTTCATCTTCATCAAACATCAATATGAATAACTATGATGGTGTGACATGGAGGACAACATTATGTTTCCACCTAATCAATTTGTTCCTACAATGCTCCACCAAACACTTATCCATCTAGGTCTTTAGGAACATCATGCTGAGTATGTTGTGTAAGACAGTGATGCCAGGGATTATCATCCTACTAAGGCATAATGTCTTTGAGATCACCAATTAGAACAATGTCATGAATTTGCGAAGGGAAAAGGATTTAATGATTTTCCATTCCTACTATACCAAAAAAATGATGGGGAATCCTTCTCTAAGGGTTTTCCAATTAGTGAAATTCCTCTCTTTGACTTTAGTGAAGGAGGTCAAAACTAAAACTTGTAGTTCACGATTTAGAATCTTGGTTCTAGTAAGAATGGATACAATGACAAAGAAGGATCCAAAGAGGCAAATCAAGGCAAGGATGCAGATAAGAAACAAGATCCTAATTGTGGTCATCAACATTGAAGAGGTGGTAGCAAGCACCTTGATGGTGCTAGTCCTCCTTCCTCTTCACCTTCTTCATCATCATCTTTTTCTTCTTCTAGCTTTGATCACAACCACAAGTGGTAGGACCATGATGGAGGTGACCAAATGACCAACAAGACTGAAATGACTAAAGAGACCATTAGTAAAGGTAGGATTAAGGGCATGAACATTCAAGAGAGGCACATTGTCATGAATGAAGAGGTAGCAAAGGGCATCGTAGGCATCAAAATCAAGCCCTCAATGAACCTTTGCTTGCTAACCAAAGTATGCTTAATATTGTAGAGGTAGTATAAATTCCAACAAGGAACTTTAAGGATAGCCAGATCGAAAGGCTAGACATGAACAATATCCCTATATTTGAAGGGAGATATAACTCTAATCTACAAAACCATCTCCAAGCTTTTCAAGATGAATGTGCCTGATAGAACATAGAGAATAAAAGGCAAAAACTTAAGTTGTTCCCAAGGACACTCATCAAAGAAGCACAAAATTGGAATTGGACCTTAGAGACAGAATCTATCAAATGATGGAGTACCATGCTTGAATTGTTCAATGAAAAATATCAAACATACTCCAGAGTGTCTAACTTGAGAAGGGAGATCCAAGGATTGAAACAAGGAACACATGAATTCTTGGATGCCACCATTGACCAATAATACTCTTTAATGCATAAATGTCCTAGCCATGGTTATTCTCAACTAGATTAACTTCACCACATTATAGTTAGGCTTTAATAAAAAATGAGGAGAACCCTTGGCATCTATGCCTAAGGGAAACTGTTAGAATTAAGCATCCATTAGATACAAAGACTAATTGAGAAGGTAGCTAAAGAAGAAGGTAAATTAAGAAAAGAAGAAAGTGTAGAAGAGTATAACCACAATTCTTCAATTACAAGAGGGAGGTTCATTTTTATGATAGTGAGGAAGAATCCACACCTGATGAGGTGGTGAATAAGAAAACCTTGCCAGTCCAAAAATTGTAATTTGAAATTACAACCAAGGTTGCTCAATTGTGGGGTTCCATGGATAGAAAATTTCAAACTATCCTAAAAATTGTTGAAGATTCCAAAGAATAAGGTAGTGATCGTGAGCACAAGAGGTGCAAGGAAGTTGAATGTGCCTATCAAAGAGGTAAGGACAAGATTGTTGTAATAGAAGAAGTTGTGGAAAGTGAATTAGATTATGATGGTGGATGTGATGTCTGCCAGTATGAACATCCTAAGAGATGTTGCCCCATAGTGTCACATTTACAGGAATCTGGGGTGTATGCTTTGAACCCACGACTAACACAAAGGCAAACATCTAGAAGATTATCTTATCCTTAAGGTAATTTTAGACAATTCCACCACTAGCAGTAATATTATCCCAATGGAACTTCACTACAATCATACAAGTAGTATCAACAATGGTAGCAACCATATTCATGGGCATTGGTACCACCAAGACAATAATACCATTACAAGCAACCTGATTCATATGGGTATTACGTTTAGCAACCCTTATCTCCACGTGACTCCTCTAGTCACATTTCTACTTTCCAACCTCACTACTACCCTCCTGATAATTACCAAATGCATTATCCATATGTAAGGAGGGATACCACCTCTTACCCTTATCCTCCTCCTATTCCTGCACATCTTCCTCCTCTAGCTACACAGCTACCACCTACTCCACCTATGCAAGGTGAACTACCAACTCAACTACTACAACGCAACACTACTAGGACCATTAACCTACAATTGGTTAATCAACTAAGTGGTTTAGATACTCAATTAAAGAAAAGATCTTTTGTTCAACCACATAGTCCACCTAAGCCCTCAAATACACCTATGGTTGACAACCCTATTCCTTTATCTTCCTTTATCTTAGATACCTTTGAGTCCCCTTCAAACCAAACATCACCTAGGATCCATACTATTATTCTTACTCACATTGTATCTAATTGGATCTGTGTTGGAAACCTTCCTAGGAAGTTAGCAAATCCTAGAAGTCCTCTGACTTATTTGCAAATCACTAGGAATGAATTGTGCAAATCTCTTCTCAACTCAGGTTCTAGTGTGGATTTAATTTTTCATGAGATGTACACTTCATGGAACCTGCCTCCTCTCAAGAAGAGCAAAATCATATTAGAATTGGCAAACTAGTCCAACACTGTTCCATTAGGACTGGTAGAAGCCATTGTGATCACTATCTATAGATGGTCTTATCCTACTGATTTTCTAGTGATTAAAGTGAAAAACTACAAAGGGTATTTTCCAATCAACATGGAAAGGCCATGGCTTAACACCATTGATGCAAGAATGGGCATCAAAGATCTCTTCCTAGAAATATCTAAAGAAAATGCATTCCAAAAGATTGAGAAGAACCATGTTCCATGCACCATGTACAGTGATACAGGGTGCAATTGTGTGCAAAAACTTTGGGTTGTGAAATAAAAATTTAGTATGCACCAGAAGTAAAAATTAAAAGGTTTCTATATGTAGTAGGCACAAAATAGGAGGGAACCTAGTGGTTGACCACTAATTCTGGGTTGTGAAATAAAAATTTAGTATGCACCAGAAGTAAAAATTAAAAGGTTTCTATATGTAGTAGGCACAAAATAGGAGGGAACCTAGTGGTTGACCACTACTTCTGAGAGTAGAAGACTTTCCATGGAACCAACTGAGAGCCTGACGTGCATATATGTTGTAGGCATGGATGAACTTGAGTAGGTTCATCACCAACTCTCTAATGATGAAAATGATAATACTTATTAGGAAGAGTTGGAAATTCCTAAAAAATTTTAAGCAAGAGCCCCTTGAACTAAAAACACTACCAATTGAAATGGAATATGTGTTTTTTTAAAAATGAAAAGCTAGTCATAATTAATGAACATCTTGCTCCAGAGTAGAAAAATGTTGTTGAATGTGGTTGAAAAATGGTCAGTAGCTTTTTCTTAGTCATATGTTGAACTCATAAGGATTGATCCTAGGATATGCCAACATTGCATTTACACTGATCTAGCCATAAAGCTAAAGAGACAGCTCCTCTAGGTAGGGTTCATTTATCCCATTGAATCCTAAACTCAAGTAGATAATCAAAGAGGAAATTAAAAAACTCCTCTAGGTAGGGTTCATTTATCCCATTGCAGATAGTAAGTGAGTTAGTTCATCCATGATTATGCCAAAAAAAGGTGGCAAGTGGCAAGCCTACATCAAGTTTTGGTTGCTAAATATGGCAACATTCAAGGACCATTTTCCATTGCCATTTTTTGATCAAGTGTTGGACACAATATCTAGGAATTGCTACTACAATTTTCTAGATGGTTATAGTGGCTATAACCAAATTCAAATTGCACCAGAGGATTAGGCCAAAACAACATCCATGAGTCCTTGGGGGACTTTTGCATATTGCAAGATACCTTTTGGTATATGTAATCCTCCTACATTCCAACATATGGTTCTGAGCATTTTTTAGCAATAAATCGATAGTGGTGTGAGAGTCTTCATGGATGACTTCTCCACTTATGGAGCTACATTTAAGCAAGCCCTGGACCACCTTGAGCAAGTACTGAAATGATGTGTTGAGAAAAATTGTAGGCTCAACTAGCAAAAGAGTCATCTAATGGTCCAAGAGGGCATTGTATTAGGGAATAGAATATCAGAAGTAAGAATTAAGGTTGATCTCGAAAAAATAAGGGTCATCCAAAAAATAACCCACCAACCAGAAATTGTCAAAGATGTTTGATCATTCCTTGGACATACTAGCTACTACCAACAATTCATAGAGAATTTCTCTAATATTGCAAAGCCTTTTGTAGAACTAACAAAGAAATATTCTCCATTTATTTAAACTGTGGAGTGTGAAAAAACATTCCAATAGCTAAAAGAGAAACTTGTAGAAACTCCAATCCTACAAGCACTTGACTAGTCTAGACCATTTTATGTCATGATAGATGCATCAAATTATGCCTTTGGAGTTGTTCTTACATATATGGATGATAAGAAACATTCATATTACATCCACTACACTAGCCAAAGCATCATGGGTGCACAAATGAACTACACCACTATAGAAAAAGAATTAATGGTAGTGGTGTTTGCTCTAGAGAAGTTTTGTCATTATGTGCTTGAATACAAGGTGTTTTTGTAGAAGGACCATACTTCCATTGGCTTCCTAATGAACAAGCCAACAGTGAGTCCTCATGTTATACAGTGGTTGGTGATCTTGCAAGAATTCAATCTTATGATGGTAGATCAAAAGGACATTGAGAATGTGGTTGCTAATCACTTGTCTTGGTTGCAATGGGAAAACAAAGAGGAAGAAAATCCATTATCTAATATGTTTCCTAATGAACTCCTCTTTGTTGGGGCTATAACTAAATAATTGCACAATGAGCCTAAATGGTATGATGGCATTCTCACCTATCTTCTCATCCAAGAGATTCCACAAGGGTTAGACCACTCAAAGAAACAACAATTTCTTCACCATGTAAAACACTTTATGGAGATCAATCTACATCTATACAAGGTGTGCATTGATGGCATAGTTCATTGGTTTGTCCCTAATGCTGATCAACTGCATGTTTTCCAAGACACTCATGAAGGTCCTTGTAGAGGACATTGTGCTAGGAGATGCACACCCATTAAAATCCTGATGGTAGGGTACTATTGGCTAATAATCCTTAGGGATACTCACCATTATGTCCACTCTTGTAAATGATTCCAACAAGATGGTGGAATGACCACTCAAATGAAGGAACCTCAACAATGGATTCAACCATTGGAATCCTTTGACATCTAGGGCATTGACTTCATGGGTCCCATCATGCCCATGTCAAATGAAAAAGCATACATCATAGTTGCTATTAACTATTGTAAAACATGGGTAGAAGCAGTATCTATCATTGATTGTACATCTTCTACTATTTCTTAGTTTGTACAACAAAATGTTGTAAATAGGTTTGGTGTGCCACATGCATTAATTTCTAATAATGAAACTCACTTTATAGGCACTACTTTTTAGAAGCTCATGCAATGCTTAGGGGTTGAACATAAACTCACAACATCCTACCATCCCCAAGCTAATGATCAAGCTGAGGTTACCAATAGGAAAATCATAAGGATTCTAATAAGAAATATTAGCAAATATAGGAAAAATTGGAGCACGAAACTCAATGGTACCCTCTGAACCTATTGCTTAACATGGAAACTTCCTATAGGTTACTCTCCCTATGAGCTTCTGTACAAAAAATTAGCAACTCTTCCTATTCAATTTGAGCTCTGTACACTTTCAACAACCTATGACCTTGACCTTAACTTGAGTCTAGCCTAAAAAGAGAGACTAACAAATGTCAACTTGCAAGACAACAACCAATTGGTGGTCCTATCATCTAACGAGTTGCACAAGGCCTACAACAAAAAGCACCATGATCTTAAAATTAGAAAAATCAAATTTCAACTGAGAGATAAGGTTCTCTACTAAAACCCCACACATGTACCTCAATGAACTAAGTTCCAAACATTGTCGGAAGGACCTTACATCATTTATGAAACTTTTCCTTCTAGGGCCATGATGATCTACAAACCTAAGAGCCCAAACAAGAAATAGCTAGTCAACATCCAATAAATAAAACCTTTTCATGAGTATAAGCTAGCTAATACAACAAACACCTTATTGGATGGACAACACCACTCCATATTTCAGATCTCCTCCTTTCAACTTATTCATGGGGGAGATGGCCATCCATGCTAACCATATAAGCAGCTCTTCAATTTTTCATCTTTTTGTTTTACAACTTTTTGTTTTACATATTCTTTATTTTACATCTTCTTGTTTTCATGTTATTAATCTTTTCTAATTTTTTTACACCATTGTTAGTACATTTGCTATTTTTTTGGATATTTTACATTATCTTTTATATTTTCTTTGATTTTATTTTGATATGATCTTCTAACTTTTTGTTAATAAGTGCTAGGCATAGTGGTAATTTGTTGCTTGATGGTATGTCCTATTTTATTATTTGATTATTGATGTCTAAATTTTAGCTTTGAAATTTATTACTAATGATCAGGACATGGTTCTTTTTCATGCAATAGGTAGTGAGTCTACAACATTCATCCATCGACAAACTCTAAGGTTTTCCTTATTCTAGAAATGTGTAGTCCCTTTTTCATTATGAAACTTTAACAAATTTGTGACTTTGGTAGTTTCTAGAATTGGAAAGGATTCAAAGGTTTGAACATGGTGTGACTTCAAGGGAATTTAGTATTCTTTGTGCCTTTCTATTTGCTTGGATGCATGTGTGTTTTCATGGATTTCTTATCATTCTATGTCAACTAATAAAGGAAATTGAATAAGTCTTTGCATGGTGTGGTTTCCATCTTAGAAAAAACATTATGGGAATTCAAAGAACACTTCTTAGACAAAATAAACACATACATCTTTGCATGGTATGGTTCCCATCTCAAAATAATAATAATAATAATAAACAATGGAAATTCAAAGCATACCCCTTAGACATAATAAATAGGCTACAAGCATTGGTTATGGCACTAGAAAGACATGTTACCCAAGCTTGAAGGTCCCCTCTCACTAAGGCCCTTACTTACTTCCTACTTCTCGTTTCTTCTCTAATAAGGAATGATGGTTGTTTTGTGGAAGCACTCTTGTGTCTCAGGGGGGTGGACTGGTCTTAGAAAAATGATGCAAAGTCACTGAATGTGGTTGGTTTTGTTCTAGACTAAGGATGGATCTTATCAAGTCAATTAACCATAAAATCCACAAGGGACTTCATGTGACCTTAATTAGGAACTTCATTCCACTCTCTCCTATCCATCTATGCTTCCCATGTCTCACCTCACTGTCAGTTTCATGTTCTTATTCGGTGTCCTAGTTTGATGTGCCAAAATTCTTATATAGTTTCTTCTAGGTTTTTATACTTAACCTTTCATAACCATTAATCATCCATGGAGCCCACAGACTCCTTGGTTTGAAGTTATGCAAGGGCATAAAAGGCCTATGCTTACTTTAGAGAGGATCCACTTGCATATCTTTTGGTTGGGTTAGTTAAGTTCTTTACCCTTAGACACTTTTACAATCAAATTCTTTTGTTTACCTTATCAATGACATCCAATTGTGCACATATTCACAATATTTTTCAATGAAATTTCCTTTTTATTATTGTGAATTCTTGCATCCTCTTCAAATATTTCCTTGTGTAGAAATTTTTCAAATTTAATGGACCACTTATCTATTTTATCCTATTTGTTAGCCTTCCCGCTAATACTACTAAAGGAATCAATCTACGACAATCGCAACCTAGATAATTATAACTAACCACGAGGTAAGGTATTTAACAACTATGTATTACACATTGCATACTAATTCATGATTCTGTTGTAATTGCAGTGGGAAGCATTAATTGGAAGCAATTTTATCTTCACCAAGGATGATGTAGCATCACCTTATGACATGGATCATGCATGATCATTAAATCTTCTCCCTCACTCTTCAACTACCAATAGGTGTTGGATGTTAGTTGTATCCAAGGTGTTCACTTCTCTTATCATGAACACCCAATTTTGTAAAGATTTTAACTTCATACATTAGAACACTTAGAGTCTATTTGTTCCATTTGGTTAGTCTATATGTCAATCAATAATCCATGCCTACCCAATATTTTGTAAGGAACTTGTTCCTCCTCTTCTTAACTCGAGGATGAGTTTTCATTCAATCATGGGGGTATTATGAATCATGTTTTCATCTACTCTAATGCTAGAGCCTCGACGTCAGGTATCCAACATCGGAGCCAAGATGTGATGTCAAATTTCTGTTATCATGGGATATATGTCAACCTATAAATATAGCGCTTGGGCTCACGATTTTTAGTTAGTTTTTAATTAGTTTTTTTAATAGTTAGAAAAGCTCTTGTAGTTTGTTTTCTACATAATTAGAATATTTTTTGAGTGCCTACAGTAGGAGTCTAAGTGTGTACATATTTTTAATCAAACGCTAATGTACCTAAGTGTAGTAGTGTCACTAGAATAAAAACAAACTCTTTTAATAATCCTTATAGCACCAAGAATAGATTAATGTTTCTTTTAATATACTTTACTTTCATGTACTTTACTTTAATGTATTTAAATTAAGCAATAAATTTCTAGATGTTAATGAACACAAGCATGACCATTTCAAGCATACATATAGTGCTTGGTAACCCAACAACTTTTAATGTTTTGTAGCCCAGTAGTGCTATATGTGTTCAGGATGTGTTCATGAAAGTGGAATAAGTACTTGTGTTAGGCTAGCTAGGTAGTAAATAAATTAGATCTTAAATTACTCTATCTTTCATTCTTGCTGTAGGTGACTAAACTTATAAAACATAAAATGAGAAAAATGATGTACCTCAATTACACTTAAACCATACCCTTGAGCTTCACAAGTGTAGTTGGGAATACAACGAACATTCTCAATGCCCATTTCACTTCCTAAAAGAACTAGTTCACTAGAGAACTATAGGTCCATGGAATTCGACTAGATCATGCGTAAGCACCTTAGTGATTTGTATGGTTGGATGCAGGGGTACTTTGCCACTCATCATTGGCATCATTGTCAAGGACCTTTTGGTTATTTCATGCGCTATCTATGATTTATTGGAAATCATTTAAAATCATTGGAACAAACCTTAGAGTCATATCATATTTTACAATTACAACAAAAAAATTTAAAGGCACACTACATTTTTATCATTTAATTAAAAATGTCTTCTTCTCATAGGAGTGCTTGTCCTCTTAAGTTTGATGAAGCTCATCAGCTGATGCCTCCACAATATCAAATGGTATATGCTCATCCAAATAAGTATGTACCCAATTTCACCTTAATCTTGCATCAAGATGAACAACTATGGTGGCATGACATGGAGCGCAACATTGTGTTGCCAATGGATCAATATGTTCCTACAATTCTCCACCAAATACTTATCCATCTGGATCTTCAAAAACATCATGCTGAGTATGTTGTACAAGACAGTGATGCTAAGGATTATCTTCCTACTAAGGCACAATGTCTCTGAGATCATAAGTTAGAACAACATCATGAATTTGTGAAGGGAAAATTATTTAATGATTTCCCATTCTTGCTATACTAAAACGATGATGGGAAATCCTTCTCTAGGGATTTTCATCTAGTGAAATTTCTCTCTTTGACTTTGGTGAAGGTGATCAAAACCAGAACTTATAGTCCATGATTGACAATCTTGGTGTTGGTAAGAATGGATCCAATGACAAAGAAGGATTTAAAGAGGTAGGTCAAGGCAAGAATGCAGACAAGAAACAAGATTCTGATCGTGGTCATGATCACTAAAGAGGTGGTAGCAAATACCATGATAATGCTAGTCCTCCTTCCTCTTCACCTTCATTATCTTCTTCTTCTTCTTCTAGCTCTGATTGTAACTACAAAAGGCGAGAATGTGATGGAGATGACGAAAATGATTGATGGGACCAAAATGATTGAAGGGACCATTAGGAAAGGTAAGATCAAGGATGTGAACATTCAAGAGAGGCACATCACCATGAATGAAGGGGTAGTAGAGGGAATTGTAGGCATCAAAATTGGGGCCTCGATGAGCTTTTTCTTGCTACCCAAAGTATGCTCAATATCATAGAGGCAGTACAAATTCCAAAAAGGCACTTAAAGGATAGCCAAATCAAAAGGTTAGATATAAAAAATATCCCTAGATTTTAAGGAGGATATATCTCTAATCCAAAAAACCATCTCCAAGCTTTTCAAAACTCATGTACCTTGTAGAACATATAGAATGAGTGGAAAAAACTTAAGTTGTTCCTAAGGATACTCATCAAAGAAGTAGAAAACTGGTACCAATCCTTAGAGTGGGAATCTATTAGATGACGGAGTACCATGCTTGAATTATTCAATGATAAATATTAAATGTACTCCAAAGTATCTAACTTGAGAAGGTAGATCCAAAGATGAAAACAATGAACACATGAATCCTTGTATGCTACCATTAGTCAATACTACTCTTTAATGCACAAATGTCCTAGCCATGGTTATTCTCAACTAGATCAAATTCACCATATTATAGATGGGCTTCTATTAGAAACAAGGAGAACCCTTGGCATCTATGCCCAAGGACAACTATCAAAATTAAACACCTATTAGATACAAAGACTAATCGAGTAGCTAGCTAAACAAGAAGGTGAATTTAGAAAAAGAGAAAGTGCATAAGAGTATAACCGTGATCTTTCCATTTGCAAGAGGAAGGTTTTATTTTGTGATAGTGAGGAAGAATCTACTACAAATGAGGTGATGAATAAGAAAACCTTGCCACTCCAAACATTTCAATTTCAAATTATGGCCAAGATTGATCAATTATGGAACTCCATGGATAGCAAATTTCAAGCTATCTTAAAAATTGCTAAAAAGTCTAAACAATAATGTAGTGATTGTGAGCACGAGAAGTGCAAGGAAGTTGAATGTGCCTATCAAAGAGGTAAGGGAAAGATTGCTACGATAGAAGAAGTTATGAGAAGTGAATCAGATAATATTGGTGGGTGTGGCATCTGTCAGTATGAACATCCTAAGGGATGTTTCCTCATAGTGTAACATTTACAGGAGTCTAGGGTGTATGATTTAAATCCACAACTAATATAAAGGTAAACATCTATAAGATTACCTTATCCTCAAGGTAATTTTAGACAATTCCACCAACAGGAGCAATATTATCCTAGTGGAACTCCACCGCAACCATACAAGTAGTATTAACAATGGTAGCAACAATAATCATGAGCGTTGGTACCACCAAGATAGTAATACCCTTATAGATAACATGATCCATATGGCTATTACATTCAGCAACCCTTCTCTCCAGGTGACTTCTCTAGTCATGTTTCTGCTTTCCAACCTCACTACTACTCTCTTGATAATTACCAGATGCATTCTCCACATGCAAGGAGGGATACCACCTCTTACCCTTATCTTCTTTCTATTCCTACACATTTTCCTCCTCTAGCTGCATAGCTACCACCTGCTCCACCTATGTAGGATGAAAACTACCAGCTCAACCATAATAATGCAATGATACTAGGGCCATTAACCTACAACCAGTTAATCAACTAAGTGGTTAAAATACTAAATCAAAGAAAAGACCTTTCTTTTGACCATGTAGTCCACCTTATCTATCTAATACACCTACAGTTGACAACCTTGTTCCTTTATCTTCCTCTATCTCAAACACCTTCAAGTCCCCTTCAAACCAAACATTTCCTAGGATCCATACTATTATGCATACTCACACTATATCTAATTGGATCCATGCTGGAAACCATCACAAGAAGTTAATAGATCTTAGAAGTCCTCTAATTTATTTGCAAATCACTAGGAATGAACTATGCAAAGCTCTTTTTGACTCAAGTTCTAATGTCAATTTAATTTCTCATGAGATGTACACTACATGAAACCTACCTTCTCTCAAGAAGAATAATATTAGATTAGAATTGGTAGACTAATCCATCATTGTTCCATTAGGACTAGTAAAAGACATTGTGACCACTATCTATGGGTGGATCTTATTCTATCAATTTTCTAGAGATCAAAGTGGAGAACTACAAAATGAATATTCCAATCATGATGAGAAGGGAGTGGCTTATAACCATTGATGCAAAAATGGATATCAAAGATCTTTCCCTAGAAATATCTAAAGAAAATGCATTCAAAAAGATCAAGAAGAAGTGTGTTATATGCATTGCGTACAGTGATACAAGGTGCAATTGTGTGCAGAAACTTTGAGCCTTGAAATAAGAAAGTATCTCTACATGCAAGCATTGTGCACCAAAAGTAGAAATTTAAAGGTGTTTATATGCAGTAGCCATAAAATAGGAGGGTACCTAGTGGCTAACCACTAATTCTTAGAGTAGCACACTTTGCATGGAACTAACTGAGATCTTGACATACACATATGTCACAAGTATGATTGAACTAGAGCAAGTTCATCACCAACTCTCTAATGATGCAAATGATAATACTTATTGAAAAGAGTTGGAAATTCCTAAAAATTTTAAGCAAGAACCTCTTAAACTAAAAATGCTACTAGCCGAAGTGAAATATGTGTTTTTATAAAATGGAAAGTCAATCATTATAAATGCAAATCTTGCTCCAAAGTAGAAAAAATGTTGTTGAATGTGGTTGAAAAATTGTTAGCAGCTTTTGCTTGATCATATCCTGAACTCACAGGGATTGATCTTAGGATATGCTAGCATCGCATTTACACTGATTCAGCCATGAGGCCAAAGATAAAACAACAGAGGCAATTGAACCCCAAACTAAAGCAGATCATCCAAGAAAAAATTAAACAACTCCTCAAAGCAGGGTTCATTTATCCCATTGCAGATAGTGAGTGGGTTCGTCCACTCATCATTGTGCCAAAGAAAGGTGGAAAGTGGTGGGTCTACATCGATTTTCAGCTATTGAATATGGCAACATTTAGGGATCACTTTCCATTGTCATTTTTTGATTAGGTGTTGGACACAATATCTAGGCATTGCTCCTATAGTTTTATAGATGGTTATAGTGGCTATAACCAAATTCAAATTGCACTAGAGGACCAAGCGAAAAAAACATTCACAAGTCTTTAGGGGACTTTTTCATATGGTAAGATGTCTTTTGGTCTATGAAATAATCCTACTACATTCCAATGGATGGTTCTGAGCATTTTTCAATAACAAATTGGTAGTGGTGTGAAAGTCTTCATGGATGACTTCTCCACTTATGGAGCTATGTTTAAGCAAGCCATGGACTACCTTGAGTAAGTACTAAAATAATCTATTGAGACAAACCTTAAGACCAACTAGCAAAATAGTCATCTAATGATCCAAGAAGGAATTGTATTATCACAAGTAAGAATTCAGTCAACCACAAAAAAATAAGGATCATCCAAGGAATAACTTGCCAACCAGAAATTGTCAAAGATGTTCGATCATTCCTTGTACATACTAGCTACTACCAATGACTCATACAGAATTTTTCTAAGATCACAAAGTCGTTGGTGGAACTAACAAAGAAATATGCTCCATTTTTCTAGACCACGGAGTGTGAAAAAGCATTCCAATAGCTAAAAGAGAAACTTGTAGAAACTCCAATCCTACAAGAACTTGACTAGTCCAGAACATTTCATGTCATGATGGATGCATCAAATTATGCTTTGGGAGTTGTGCTCACGTAGATGGATGATAAGAAACATCCATATTACATCCACAATGCTAGCTAAAGCATTATGGATGCACAACTAAAACTACACCACTACAGAAAGAGAATTAATGGTAGTGGTGTTTGCACTAGAGAAGTTTAGGTGTTATGTGCTTGAATACAAGGTGTTTGTGCACATGGATCATAATTCCATTTGCTTCTTGATGAACAAGGCAACAGTAAGCCCCCATTTCATACAACGGTTGGTGATCTTGTAGGAATTCAATCTTACAATGGTAGATTGAAAGGACACTGAGAATGTGGTCGTTGATCACTTGTCTTAGTTCTGATGGGACTACAAAGAGGAAGAAAATTCATTATTTGATTTGTTTCCTCATGAACTCCTCTTTGCTAGGGCTATAATTGAACAATTGTCCAACGAGCCTAAATTGTATGATGGCATTCTTACCTATCTTCTCATCCAACAGATACCACAAGGGTTGGACCACAAAACGAAATAGTAGTTTCTTCACCAGGTAAAATACTTCATGGAGATCAACAGACACCTCTACAAGGTGTGCACCGATGGCTTGTTTCATTGGTATGTCCTTGATGCCGATCAACTATGCATTCTCCAAGATGCTTATGAAGGTCCTTGTGGAGGACACTATGCTGGGAGATGCATGGACGTTAAAATCTTGATGGTAGGGTATTATTGGCCAACAATCTTCAAGGATGCTCACCATTATGTTCGCTCTTGTGAATGATGCCGACAAGATGGTGGAATGACTTCTTGAATGGAGGGACCTCAACAATGGATTTAACCACTAGAACCCTACAACATCTTGGGCATTGACTTCATGGGTTCCATCACACCCATGTCAAATGAAAAGGCATACATCATAGTTGTTGTTGACTATTGTATGAAATGGGCAGAAGCAATAGCCATCATCAACTATAAATCTTCTATTACTACTTAGTTTGTACAACAAAATGTTGCAAATAGGTTTGGTGTGCCACATGCATTAATTTTTGATAATGGAACTCACTTTATAGGAACAACGTTTTAGAAGCTCATGCAATGCATGGGGGTCGAACATAAACTCACAACACCCTACCACCCCCAAGCTAATGATTGTGCTAAGGTTACCAATAAGGAAATCACAATTATTCTAATAAGAACTATTTGTAAATATAGGAAATACTGAAGCACAAAACTCAACAATGCCCTTTGGGCCTACCACTCAATATGGAAAATTCCTATAGGTTACTCTTCCTATGAGCTTGTGTATAGAAAATTACCAACACTTCCTATTCAATCCAAACTCTGTACACTTTCAACAACTTGTGACCTCGACCTTGAACTGAGTCTAGCCCAAAAAGAGAGACTAATGAATCTCAACTTGCTAGATGAAAACTGATTATTGTCCTATCATCAGAAAAGTCAAATTTCAATTGGGAGATAATGTTCTCTACTGGAATCCCACACATGTACCTAAACGAACTAAGTTCCAAATGTTTTGGGAAGGACCTTACATCATTTCTGAAACTTTTTCTTTTTGGACCATGATGTTCTACAAACCTAAGACCATAGACAAGAAATAGCTAGTCAACATCTAACAAATCAAACCATTCCACAAGCATAAGCCAACTAATACAAAAAATGCTTCATCAAATGAACAACCACACTCTATATTTCATATCTCCTCCCTTTAACTTAGTCATGGGGGAGATGGCCATCCATGCTAACCATATAAGTAGTTCTTCAGTTTCTCATCTTTTTGTTTTACACATTCTTTCTTTTACATCTTCTTGTTTTACACCATTGTTAGTACATTTTCTATTTCTTGAATATTTTACAATTTTTTTATATTTTATTTTATTTTATTTTGATATGATTTTCTAACTTTTTGTTAATAAGTGCCAAGAACAGTGGTAATTTGTTGCTTGATGGTGGTATGTCCTATTTTGTTATTTGATTGTTGGTGTCTAGATTTTAGCTTTGAATTTTGTTACTAATGATTAGTACATGGTTCTTTTTCATGCAATAGGCAGTGAGTCCACAACATCCATCCATCCACAAACTCTATGGTTTTCCTTATTCTGAAAATGTGCAGGTCCTTTTTCATTAATGAAACTTTAACGAATTTGTGACTTTGGTAGTTTCCAGAATTGGAAAGTATTCAAAGGTTTGAACAAGGTGTGACTTCAAGGGAATTCATTATTCTTTGTGCCTTTCTATTTGCTTGGGTGCATGTGTGTTTTCATAGACTTCTTATCATTCTGTGTTGACCAATAAAGGAAGTTGAATAAGTCTTTGCATGATGTGGTCCCCATCTTAGAAAAAATAGACAATGGGAATTCAAATCACACCCCTTAGAAAAAATAAACACATACATCTTTGCATGGTGTGGTTCCTATCTCAAAAAAAAAACAATGGGAATTCAGAGCACACCCCTTAGACATAATAAACAAGCTACAAGTACTGGTTATGGGACTAGAAAGACATGTTACCCATGCTTAAAGGTCCCCTCTAACTAAGGTCCTTCCTCACTTCCTACTTCTCTTTTCTTCTGTAATAAGAAATGGTGGTTGTTCTATGGAAGCACTCGTGTATCTCAGGGGGATGGACTAGTCTTAGAATGATGATGCAAAGTCACTAAATGTGGTTGGTTTTGCTCTAGACTAAGGATGGATCTTATCAAGTCATTTAACCATAAATTCCATAAGGACTTCATGTGACCTTAATTAGGAACTCCATTCCACTTTTTCCAATCCATCTATGTTTTCCATGTCTCACCTCACTGTCAATTTCATGTTCTTATTCAATGTCCTAGTCTGATGTGCTAGAATTCTTAGGTAGTTTCTTCTAGGTTTTTACACTTAACCTTCCATAACCATTAATCATCGACGGAGCCCACAAACTCCTTGGTTTGAAGTTATGCAAGGGCATAAAAGACCTATGCTTGCTTTGGGGAGGACCCACTTGCATATCTTTTGGTTAGGATAGTTAAGTTCATTACCCTTAGACACTCTTACAATTAAATTCTTTTGTTTACCTCATTAATGACATCTCATTGTGCATAGCTTCACAAAATTTTCTAGTGAAATTTCCTTTTTATTTTTGTGAATTCCTATATCCTTTTCAAATATTTCCTTATGTAGAACTTTTTCAAATTTAATGGACCGCTTATCTATTTTATCCTATTTGTTAGCCTTCCTGCTAATACTACTAAAGGAATTAATCTACCACAATCACAACCTAGATAAGTGTAACTAACAATAACACAAGGTATTTAAAAACTATGTGTTACATATTATGTACTAATTCATGATTCTATGCTAATTACATTGGGAAGCATGGACTAGAAGTGAGACTATATTCACCTTATGACGTGGATCGTTCAGTATCATTGAATCTTCTCCCTTGCTCTTCAACTTCTAAGAGGCATTGGATGTTAGTTGTATACAAGGTGTTCACTTCTCTTATCATGAACACCCAATTTTATAAAGATTGTAACACCATACATTAGAACACTCAGAGTCTATCTATTCCATCTAGTAATTATGTATGTCAGTCAATAATCCCATACCTACCCAATATTTTGTAAGGAACTCATTCCTCCTCTTCTTCACTTAAGGACAAGTTTTCAATCGTGGGGGTATTATGAATCAATTTTTCATCTGCTTCAACATTAGGTATTTTACGTTAGAGCCAAGATGTGATGTAAAATATCTGATGTCACGGGATATATGCCAACCTATAAATATAGTGCTTAGGGTAACGATTTGAAGTTTTTTTTTCATTAATTTTTCATTAGTTTTTGTCATAGTTAGTGAAGCTCTTGCAATGTTTTTCCTCTAAAGTTAGAATATTTTCTAAGTACTTGTAGTAGGAGTCTAAGTGTGTACTAACCTTTGTTCGAACACTAATGTACCTAAGTGCAACAGTGTGATGGAAATAAAAATGAACTCTTTTGATAATCCTTGCAACATTGAGAATAGATTAATGTTTCCTTTAATGCACTTTACTTTCATGTACTTTACTTTAATACATTTAAATTAAGTAATTAATTTATAGTTGTTGCTGAACACAAGCATGATCACTTTGAATATACATATAGTTCTTGGTAACTTAGCAATGCTTAACATTTAGTAGCCCAATTGTGCTATATGGATTCAAGAAAGTGGGATAGGTACTTATGTTAGGCTAGCTAGGCAATAAATGAATTAGATCATAAATTACCCTATCTTTCACTCTTTTTGTACACAACTAAACTTATAAAACATAAAATGAGAAAAATCATGTACCTCAATTACACTTAAACCATACCCTTAAGCTTCACAAGTGTAGTTGGAAAGACAATGAACATTCTCAATGTCCATTTCACTTCTTAGAAGAACTAGTACACTGGAGAACTATAAGTGCATGAAATTCAATTGAATCATGTAGAAACACCTTAGTGATTCTTATGGTTGGGCATGGGGCTACCTCACCACTCATCATTGGCACTATTACCAAGGACCTTTTGGTTATTTCATGCACTATATAGGATTTAGTGGAAATCATTCAAAATCATTGAAATGAATCTTAGAGTCATATCATATTTTACAATTACTACAAAAAAATTTAAAAGCACATTACATTTTTATCATCTAATTAAAAATGTCTTCTTCTCACAAAAATGCTTCTCTACCCAAGTCTAATGGAGCTCATCATTCGGTGCCTCAGCAATATCAAATCATATATGTTCATGCTGATATGTACCCAATTTCACCTTCATCTTACATCACGATGAATAGCTCTAGTGGTGTGACATGAAGGGTAACATTTTGTTGTTGCATGATCAATCTATTCCTACATGCTTGACCAAACACTTATCCATTTGGGTCTTCAAGAAAGTCATGTTGAGTATGTTGTGTAAGACAATGATGTCAGTGATTATCATCCCACTAAGGCACAACATCTCTAGGATTACCAATTAGAACAACATCATGAATTTGTGATGGAAAAAGAATTTAATGTTTCCCCATTCCTGTTGTACCAAAATGATGGTGGGGAATCCTTCTCTAGGGGTCTTTCATTTACTGAAATTCCTCTCTTTAACTTCAATGAAGAAGGTTAAAACTAGAACTTATAATCCACTATTCACAATCATGGTTCTAGTAATGATGGATCCAATTATAAAGAAGGATACAAGGAGGTAAGTTAAGGCAAGGATGCAAACAAGAAATAAGATTGTGATCATGGTCACGATCATAAAAGAGGTGGAAGTAGGTACCATGATGGTGCTAGCTCTCCTTCCACGTCACTTTCGCCATCATCATCATCATCTTCTTCTAGCTCTAATCACAACCGCAGGAGGTGAGACCATGATGTAGGTGACCAAAATGACCAACGGGACCAAAATGATCGAAGGGACCATCAAGAAAGGTAAGATCAAGGGCATGAACATTTAAGAGAGACACATCATCATGAATGTATGGCTAGTAGATGCTATTTTAGGCATCAAAATCAAGGCCTCAATGAGCCTTTGCTTGCTACCTGAAGTATGTTTAATATTGTAGAGGCATTATGAATTCTAATAATGCACTTAAAGGATAGCTAGATCAAAGGCCTAGACATGAATAATATCACTAGATGTGAAGGGCGATATAAATATAATCCATAGAACCATCTCCAAGCTTTTCAAGATGCATCTACCTTGCAAAATATAGAAAATGAGTGGCTAAAACTTAAGTTGTTTCCAAGCACACTCATTAAAGAACCAAAAAACTAGTATCGATCCTTAAAGCTAAAATCTATCAGATGATGGAGTACCATGCTTGAATTATTCAATGAAAAATATCAAATCTACTCCAAAGTGTCCAAATTCAAAAGGTAGATCCAAGGATGGAAACAAGGAACACATAAACCCTTGGATGCCACCATTGATGGATACTACTCTTTAATGCACAAATGTCCTAACCATGGCTATTCTCAATTGGATCAACTTCACCACATTGTAGATGGGTTTCAATCAGAAACAAGGAGAGCCCTTGACATTTATGCCTAAGGATGACTATCAAAATTAAGCTCCTGTTAGATACAAAGATTAATCAAGCAGGTAGATAAAGAAGAAGCTAAATAAAGAAAAAGAGAAAGTGTAGAAGAGTGTAACCATGATCCTTCCATTTGCAAGAGGGAGGTTTGATTTTTTCATAGTGAGGAAGAATTCATACCTGATGAGGTGGTGAATAAGAAAACCTTATCACTCCAAAAATTTCAATTTGAAATAATTGCCAAGGTTGATCAATTATGAGATTCCATGGATAGTAGATTTCAAGTTGTCCTAGAAATCGCTGAAGAGTCAAAAGAACAAGGTAGTGATCATGAGCACATGAGGTGCAAGGAAGTTGAACTTGCCTATCAAAGAGTTAAGGGCAAGATGGCTACAATAGAAGAAGTTGCAAGAAGTGAATCAGATGATGATGATGGGTGTGACATCTACCAATATGAATATCCTAAGGGATGTTGCCTCATAGTGTCACATTTACATGAGTCTAGGTTGTATGCTTTGAATCCATGATTAACACAAAGGCAAACATCTAAAAGATTACCTTATCCTTAAGGTAATTTTAGGCAGTTCCACTAGTAGTAGTAATATTACCCTAGTAGAACTCCACTGCAACCATACAAGCAGTATCAATAATGGCAACAACCACAATCATGGGCACTAGTACCACCAAGATAGTAATACCCTTACAAACAACCTAATCCATATGGGTATTACGTTCAGCAACCCTTGTCTCCACGTGACTCCTTTAGTTACATTTCTACTTTTCAACCTTACTACTACCCTCCTAATAATTACCAAATGTATACTCCACATAAAAGAAGGGATACCACCTATTACCTTTATCCTCCTCCTATTCTTGCACATCTTCCTCCCCCAACTACATAGCTACCACTTGCTCTACCTATGCAGGGTTAACTACCAGCTCAACTACAATAATGGAATGCTACTAGGGCCATTAACCTACAACCGGTTAATCAACTGAGTGGCTTGGATACTTGATCAAAGAAAAGACTTTTCTTCCAAACACATAGTCAACCTAAGCCCTCAAATACACCTATGGTTGACAATGCTATTCCTTTATCTTCCTCTATCTCAAATACCTTTGAGTCCCCTTCAAACAAAACATCACCTAGGATCCATACTATTATGCTTACTCATGCTATATCTGATTGGATATATGCTACAAACCTTCCTAGAAAGTTAGTAGATCTTGGAAGTCTGATTTATTTGCAAATCATTGGGAATGAACCATGCAAAGCTCTTCTTAACTTAGGTTTTGGTATCAATTTAATTTCTTATGAGATGTACACTTCATGAAACTTTCCTCCTCTCAAGAAGATCGATATCATATTAGAATTAGCAAACCAATCCATCACTATTCCATTAGGATTGGTAGAATACATTGCAACCACTGTCTGTTCATGGTCTTTTCCTACTAATTTCCTAGTAATCAAAGTGTAGAACTAAAATGGAGATTTTTCAATCATCATGGGAAGGACATGGTCTAGCACTATTGATGTAAGAATGAACATTAGAGATCTTTCCCTGGAAATATCTAAGAAAATGCATTTGAAAAGATCGATAAGAAGCATGTTCCATGCGTCACGTATAGTGATATAATGTGCAATTGTATGTAGAAACTTTGGGCCATGAAATAAGCAAGTATCTCTACATGCAAGTAGTGTGCACTAGAAGTAGAAATTCAAAGTTGTTTTTATATAGCAACCACAAAATAAAAGGGAATCCAGTGGCTAACCATTGATTCTAAGAGTAGCACACTTTGCATGGAATCAACTGAGAGCCTAACATATGCATATGTTATAGGCATAAATGAACTAGAGAAAGTTCATCACCAACTCTCTAATGATGCAAATGATAATACTTATTAGGGAGAGTTGGAAATTCCTAAAAATTTTAAGCAAGGTCCACTTGAACTAAAAATGATACCGGCTGGAATGTAATATGTGTTTTTAAAAAATAGAAATTCAGTCATAATCAATGCGAATCTTGATCTAGAGAAAAAAAGTGCTATTGAATGTGGTTCAAAAATGGTCAGCAACTTTTGCTTGGTCATATCCTAAACTCACAAGGATTGATCCTAGGATATGCCAACATTGCATTTACACTAATCTGGCCATGAAGCTAAAGAGATAGCCATAGAGGCAATTGAATCCCAAACTAAAGCAAATTGTCAAAGAATAAATTGAATAACTCCTTGAGGTGAGGTTCATTTATACAATTTTAGATAGTGAATGGGTTAGTACACTCATGATTATGCCAAAGAAAGATGGCAAGTGGTGGGTCTGCATCAATTTTTGGCTACTGAATATGGCGACATTCAAGGACCATTTTTTGTTGCCATTTGTGGATCAACTATTGGACATAATATCTGGACATTTCTACTACAATTTTTTAGATGGTTATAGTGGCTATAACTAAATTGAAATTGCACCAGAGGACAAGACCAAAATAATATTCATGAGTCCCTAGGGAACTGTTGCATATCATAAGATGCCTTTTGGTTTTAGCCTTCCCTATGGAGATATGTTTGAGCAAGGTTTGGACTGCCTTGAGCAAGTACCGAAATGATGTGTTAAGATAAACCTCACATTCAACTAGCAAAAGAGTCATCTGATGGTCCAAGAAAGCATTGTGTTGGGAAATAAAATATCACAAGTAGGAATTCAAGTCAACCCCAAAAAAATAAGGGTCATCCAAGGAATAACTCGCCAACCAGAAACTAACAAAGATGTTCAGTCATTTCTTGTACATACTGGCTACTACTAGAAATTCATAGAGAATTTCTCTAAGATCGCAAAGCCATTAATGGAACTAATAAAGAAAGATGCTCCATTTTTCTGGATTGTGGAGTGTGAAAAAGCATTTCAATAGCTAAAAGAGAAACTTGTATAAACTCCAATCCTACAAGCACCTAATCAGTCTAAACCATTTCATGTCTTGATGAATGCATAAAATTAAGACTTGGGAGCTATGCTTACATAGATGGATGACAAGAAACATCCATATTGCATCCATTGTAATAGCTAAAGCATTGTGGGTGCACAACTGAACTACACCACTACATAAAAAGAATTAATTGCAGTGGTGTTTTCTCTAGAGAAGTTCAAGCATTATTTTCTTGAATACAAGGTTTTTGTGCACACAAATCACAATGTCATCTACTTCCTAATGAACAAGCTAATGATGAGCCCTTGTGTCATATAGTGGCCAGCGATCTTGTAGGAATTCAATGTTATGATGTTAGATTGAAAGGACACTAACAATGTGATCACTGATCACTTATCTCGGTTGCAATGGAACAACAAAGAGGAAGAAAACCCATTATCTAATATGTTTCTTGATGAACTCCTCTTTGCTAGGGCTATAACTAAACAATTCACCAATAGGCCGAAATGATATGATGACATTCTCACCTATCTTCTCACCCAAGAGATGCTAGAAGGATTGGACCACTAGAAGAAATAGTAGTTTCTTCATCAAGTAAAACACTTCATGGAGGACACCTCTATAAGATCTATGCTGATGGCCTAGTTCATTGGTGTGTCCCTAATGCTGATCAGCTATGCATTCTCTGAGATGCTCATAAAGGTCCTTTTTGAGGACACTATGGTAGGAGATACATGACCATTAAAATCTTGATGGTAAGGTACTATTGGCCAAAAATCTTCAAGGATTCTCACCATTACATCTACTCTTATGAATGATACCAACAAGATGGTGAAATAACTACTTGAAGGGAGGAACCTCAACAATGGATTCAACCACTAGAACCCTTTGACATCTAGGGCATTAACTTCATGGATCCCATCACTTCCATGTCAAATGAAAAGGCATACATCATAGTCATTGTTCATTATTGTATGAAATGGGAAGAAGTAACAACCATCATCAACTATACATTTTCTACTACTACTAGGTTTGTATAACAAAATGTCAAAAATAGGTTTGGTGTGCCACATGCATTAATTTTTGATAATAGAACTCATTTTATAAGCACTACTTTTTGGAAGCTCATGAAATGCTTGGGGGTTGAACGTAAACTCACAACATCCTAGCATCCCCAAGCTAATGGTCAAGTTGAGGTTACCAATAGGAAAATCATAAAGACTCTAACAAGAACTATTAGTAATATAGGAAAGATTGGAGCATGAAACTTAATGATTCCCTTTGGGCCTACCTATCAACATGGAAAATTCCTATAGGTTACTCTCCCTATGATCTTGTGTACAGAAAATTACCAATACTTTCTATTCAATCTAAGCTCTGTACACTTTCAACAACCTATGACCTTGACCTTGACTTGATTTTAACTGATGAGTGGCGAAGTACCCCTACACTCAACCATACAAAATGAGCATCGCACGCGCGATCTGGTCGAACTCCGCAGATGGACTAGTTGTGGCACCTAGATAGTTAGCCTTAGGTCGCAGTTCGCTGTCTTCCCATCTAGACTAGTTTTGCATATCTCACGTATGGTTTAGTCTAGATGAGGTGTATGATGTGTTCTAATTCTAATGCTACTCCTGATGGCAGTGGAAAATAATATTTAACTAATTCTAAGCTAAGAGGAAAAGGGTAAGAAAATCTAATCTAGCCTAAGTGCGACGAGCAACCAATTCCTTGATCAACCGTACACATCTTGGACCTCGTGCACGACTGCCACTGGGACTACCAAGCATAGGCCTAGGTACGCCACTGGGATTACCAAGCGCNTACTGCGATATCACGTACGCGATATCGCGGCCCATGCGATATCGCGACTCTGATACAACAGGGTGGTGACATCATGGTAATTGATACAATAGGGTGGTGATATCATGGGGACTGATAAAACAGGGCTGTGATATCACGACTATCAGCACTATGAGCAATTCAGGTCTCATCATACCCCCACGACTGAATGAAAACTCGTCCTCGAGTTACAGTGATTACATAGTGGATAGGTATGGGATTATTAACTGGAAAAAGAAATGGGATGATGCCGCAGTGTGGCAAGAATACAAAACAAAGACACAACACACAGAATATTTACAAAAATTTGGAACTCATGTAGTTCCTAGTGGCGATGACTCCTCCATAAGTGTCTTTCCCTTTTCTTTTGCTCCAGGTCTTGGGATTTGATAGCATTGAAGTACAGCCTCGAGTTTCTCCTTTTGTAAGGCCTTGAGTGCCTTGGCATGTGTGTAAGTTTGCACTTGTTCCATAGAGGCAACCTAGAAAGCCTTCTCTTCTTCTTCTGCCATCCTTTTATTCCCTATGAATAGTTTATTAAGTTGCTCAATTTTGAAAGTGTCTAGCTGGTTCTGAGCAACCTTTGGCCCTGTATTCAGAAGGTTTAATACTTCTAGAATGGATTGAACAAAGAAATCAATAGTCACACCACAATTGTTAACCATGGTGCCTTCTTCTTCATTGTGCCAAAATTGGTACGTTTCCCCTGAGTACCAGGCATCGCTTTCAGAGAGGGTATCTCTTGCTTCTGCCTGCCCAGACCGTACGGTAGGAGGATCTTCTTGATGAACGCTGAATGATTATTCCTCCTATTCTACATGTCATCTGGTAGGATCTTGTCTTCCACCTCTTCGAGATTGTTCGATCACACCTTGAGCAGGACCTTTCTGTTATCCACGTTTCGGGATCATCTGCAATCACACGGGACCAATCGTTAGTAAGGTTGTTACCAAAGTTAGGTTATACCTTACTGCTTGCCTTAATAGATTTACTTTATTTCCATGTGATGTTAATTATTAGAAGAACATGTCCCCAAAAAAATTATAATGCTGAGTCCTCTTTGCTTAGGTGGTTTCCCAAATTTAATTTTCTGGTATAGCTAAGGGGATGAAATTGTTTTTGACACATTTTATTCTTAATTTTAGAACTAATTACCCTTAAATATGTCCTTTGGGTGATGATGAATTTCAAAAAATTTATGCACTTATTCGGCATGTGCCCCCTCCCCCACGACTAAGCTGAACACTCCGGGTTCTAGGTTCAAACAGAATGAAAATCGGAGTACCAGTAAGCGAGTTGTGGATATGAAAGCAAGGGATGCGCAATCGCAAGTCGTAGAGAATGTACCAAATTTTTAATATTTCTTTTGAAATTAATTGATGTAAACTAAGGACATATGGACTAAAGGGTTCCAGGGTAATTCAACTAGTTTTGAAGGCACGAAAATTATGATGGTGTGGAATTTATCAATAAGGACCTCAGATGGTAGAGAAAAAGGCTATGTGATGGTAATAAGGGAAAGAAAATCAATTGAAAAATTAAGCTGAGGGTAAGAGATTGTGTGTTCTAGCTAGAGAATTAATGAAGATTACAACAAAATTACACAAGTGGGTCCTCCCCAAAGCAGGTTTCAACCTATTATGCCCTTGTGTAATCACACTTAAAGTGTCCGTGGGCACTAGAAGGGTTAAATGTAATCTGCACTAACTCCACAAAACACACACATGTAAATATCACCGGAATGAGATGAAAATTTTATGTTACATGGGACACGAGCTACAATTACACGAACAGTGAGATGAGACGAACTATAGAAAGGGATCGTAGAGATCGGGATATGAGGTAACTGACCCAGGGTACAATGAATCCTGCGTGAAAAGCATGATTAAGGTGTCATTAACCCATCGTTCCAAGATCAGGACCAAGTCCATCCTTCTAATCAGTGACATCGCATTGTTTCATCCCATAATGAACAACTATGAGAGTACCATAACAACAAGGCATACGATCACTTGGCGTTTAGTACAAGGGAGGAGTGATTTTTGTTTTATGGCACTTCTTTTTCTTTTTTTCTTTTTTTTACTTTTTCACTTTACTGACTCCAGAGAAGCCGCCAACCTTTAGGCATGGGTGCATGTCTTTCCAGTGGGACTCCCTAGAACAACTTTTGATGTTCGAGTGCCCTTTTGATTACTCTTACTCCCATTTTTCATTAGATCTACAAGGATCTTAGTACAACCAAGTTACATGATAACACCCACAGATGACACCAAAGAGAATCCACAAGTCCCCTTGATGTCACACCCTAATCAGTCCCTCTTGGTCCATCCTTCTTCATTCTGGGTACCATGAACACAAAATTAATTTTAAGTTTTAGAAATTTCAAGAATGTCACTGTACCCTAGAACAGAACCTCTTTATTTATAGAGTGGATGAATGGATGTAGTGGGCTCACTGTTTCAAATAATTGACCACTCATGACTTAATAACATAAAACGCATCTCAGCTAACGATCCACATGAGTGTTTTATTCGTAGATGAGATTACTTACAAAAACATGAAAATACAAACACACAAAAAGATAAAACAAAAAGTTGAAAAATGAAAAATTGGAAAACAAAAAGTTGCAAAATTAAAGAAAATTAAAAACATTTATTAATCCTGCTTGTTACTGAAATGGGGGATATCCCCCATAACTAAACGGTTGAGTATGGTAAGGATTAATAAATGAAGAATGAGGATCCTTGCATATTGGAATTATTGACACCGGTCCAAACTTATCCCCTTGGATTTTACGCACTTTGTAATAAACACAGTGGGACACTTCATACGACGTAGTTCCCGAATAACGAGTTGACCCACTATGATGGTTAGGACCATTAGATGGTATGCAAGGATTGGACTGAT
>MNCI01017476.1:1058488-1078583 GCA_015680685.1 Gnetum montanum
TGTTTAACATTGAATAATATCGTTCCGAGGCCATGTCCAAGGGTTCATGTTTTGCTTGTTTCCATTCTTGGATTTGTTTCCTCAAGGCTGACACTCTAGCGTAGGTTTGATATCTATCATTAAAAACTTCCACCATTGTTGACCAGCGTCGTATTGAATTTGGTTTTAACGATCTATACCATACTTTAGCTTGGTCAATGAGTGTCATAGGAAAGAGCTTTAGTTTTTGCCAAGTGTTATCAATGTTATTCCATGTGCAGGCATCGTAGAAGGCTAGTAAATGTTGATGCAAATCGAATTCATAGCCTCCTGAAAATTTTGGAAAGTTGTTTAAATCGAGCCTGGGTAGTCGGCTCTCTTTACGATGCCTACGTGAGATTTGAATAGACTCTTGTATTTGTGTTAAGCTTATAGTGGCCAGTGGGGGTTCATCGTCATCAGGTAAGTTATGTCTTCGTGTGTTATGATGATGTTTTTTGTGTTCATGCTTATAAGAAACTCCCACTTCAGGTTGTATACTCCAATCTTCATCGTCATATAGCTCATTGGTTCTCCAATGAACTTCCTCACTAGGTGCGGCTTTATTATCATCTTGTAGGAGAGGCATTGTTGTGCGTGAATTTATGTGACTTTTTATAATTCTTCTTTTTAAGAGATATATCGTTAAGTTCTTTACAGCGACCTTCTATGATCTAACTAATCTAGATAACTAGCACCATCCCCGGCAACGGCGCCAATGATGAGTGGCGAGGTACCCCTACACTCAACCATACGAAATGAGCGTCACACGCGCGATCCGGTCGAACTCCGCAGATGGACTAGTTGTGGCACCTAGATAGTTAGCCTTAGGTCGCAGTTCGCTGTCTTCCCATCTAGACTAGTTTTGCATATGTCACGTATGGTTTAGTCTAGATGAGGTGTATGATGTGTTCTAATTCTAATGCTACTCCTGATCGCAGTGGAAAATAATATTTAACTAATTCTAAGCTAAGAGGAAAAGGGTAAGAAAATCTAATCTAGCCTAAGTGCGATGAGCAACCGATTCCTTGATCAACCGTACACATCTTGGACCTCGTGCACGACTGCCACTGGGACTACTAAGCATAGGCCTAGGTACGCCACTGGGATTACCAAGCGCAGACCCCAAATACGCCACTGGGTTACCAAGCGTAGATCCCCCTAGCTACACCACTGGGCTACCAAGCAATCACATATAAATGCTCGTAATCAAGTCATACTTGTTCCGCTTCTAGGAGTTTAGGTTTGAGAAACTAATCACGATGAGCAACCGATTCCTTAACTAGCCGTACACACCCGTAGATGCTCGTAGCTAAGTCATACTCAAACCGCGCTATGAAAGCAATAAATAACATTAAATAAATAAAAATAAATAAACTAAGTGAATGCTGCAATGATGAAGTCATCTCGATCTTTATTACCGGTCATGTGCGTGTCCAAGTACGGCACACTCGAATAAAGACACCGTACAATCACATTCACCACACTGCGGGCAGACACTGGAAAATTCTAACTCTGGAGGGATCAAACTGCCAGAGCTTCGCTACACTAAAACTGGGATGTGAAATGAGGGAGAGCCGCCTCTTATTTATAGAAATTATGGCTGACTACGATATCGCATACACGATATCGTAGGAAAGGACGCGATATCGCGTCGGCTGCGATATCGCGTATGCGATATCACGGCCCATGCGATATCGCAACTCTGATACAATAGGGTGATGACATCACGGCAATTGATACAATAGGGTGGTGATATCATGGCGACTGATACAACAGGGCTGTGATATCACGACTATCAGCACTATGAGCAATTCAGGTCTCATCACTAACCTAAAAAGAAAGAGTAATGAATCTCAACTTGCTAGAAGAAGATTGAGTGGTGGTCCTATCATCTAACAAGTTGCATAAGGCCTACAACAAAAAGTGCTATGACCTTAAAATTAGAAAAGTCAAATTTCAACTAGGAGATAAGGTCCTCTAATGAAATCCCACACATGTACCTCAACAAACTATGTTCTAAACATTGTGGAAAGGACCTTACATCATTTATGAAAATTTTCCTTCTATAGCCATAATGATCTACAAACCTAAGAGCCTAGATAAAAAATAGTTGGTCAACATCCAACAAATCAAACCTTTCCATAAGCATAAGCCAGTTAATACAACAAACACCTCATCAGATAGACAACCATGTTCCATATTTTGAATCTCCTCCGTTCAACTTAGTCATTGGGGAGATGACTATCCATTCTAACCATATAAGTGGCTCTTCAGCTTTTCATCTTTTTGTTTTACATATTTTTTTACAACTTTTTGTTTTACATATTCTTTATTTTACATCTTCTTGTTTTCATGTTATTGATTTTTCTAATTTTTATTTTACACCATCATTAGTACATTTTCTATTTCTTGTATATTTTACACCTTTTTTTTATTTTCCTTTATTTTATTTTGATATGATTTTCTAACTTTTTGTTAATAAATGCTAAGCATAGTGGTAATTTGTTACTTGATGGTGGTATGTCCTATTTTGTTATTTGGTTGTTATTGTCTATATTCTAGCTTTGAATTTTGTTACTAATGATAGGAAATGGTTCTTTTTCATTTAATAGGCAATGAGTCCACAACATCCACCCATCTACAAACTCTATGGTTTTCCTTATTTTGGAAACATGCAATCCCTTTTTCTTTAATGAAACTTTAACAAATTTGTGACTGGTAGTTTCTGGAATTGGAAAGGATTCAAAGGTTTGAACAGGATGTGACTTCAAGGGAATTTGGTATTCTTTTTGTCTTTCTATTTGCTTGGATACATGTGTGTTTTCATGGACTTCTTATCATTCAATGTTGACCAATAAAGGAAGTTGAATAACTCTTTGCATGGTGTGGTTTCTATCTCAAAAACAAAAAACAATGGGAATTCAAGGAACACCCCTTAGAAAAAATAAATACATACATCTTTGCATGGTGTGGTTTCCATCTCAAAACAATGATGGGAATTCTAGGCATACTCTTTAAACATAATAAATGGGCTACAAGTATTGGTTATGGAACTAGAAAGACATGTTACCCATGCCTAAAGATCCCCTCTAACTAAGGCCTTTCCTTACTTCCTACTTCTCTTTTCTTCTCAAATAAGGAATGGTGGTTGTTCTATGGAAGCACTCTTGTGTCTCAGGGAGGTGAATTGGTCTTAAAATGATGATGCAAAGTCACTAAACATGGTTGGTTTTGGTCTAGACTAAGGATGGATCTTATCAAGTCATTTAACCATAAAATCCACAAGGGACTTTATGTAACTTTAATCAGGAACTCCATTCCACTCTCTCCTATCCATCTATGTTTTCCATGTCTCACCTTACTATTATTTTTATATTCTTGTTCAATTTCTTGGTTTGATATGCTAGAATTCTTAGGTAGTTTCTTTTGCAATTTTGTACTTAATCTTTCGGAACCATTAATCATCCATGAAGCCCATGGATTCCTTGGTTTGAAGCTATGCAAGGGCATAAAAAGCCTATGCCTACTTTGGGGAGGAACCACTTGCATATCTTTTGGTTGGGTTAGTTAAGTTCTTTATCCTTAGACACTCTTACAATCAAATTCTTTTTTTACCTCATTAATGACATCCAATTATGCACATCTTAACAACATTTTTTACTGAAATTTCCTTCTTATTGTTGTGAATTCTTACATCCTCTTTAGATATTTTCTTGTATAGAACTTTTTCAAATTTAATGGACCACTTATCTATTTTACCCTATTTTTAGCCTTTTTGCTAACAATTCTTGATCAATTTCTTGATGAACTCCTCTTTGCTGGTGCTATAAATGAACAAGTGTCCATTGAAACTAATTGGTATGATGGCATCCTTACCTACCTTCTCACTAAATAGATGCCACAGGAGCTTGAAAACAAGAAGAAATAGCAATTTCTTCATCAAGCTAAGTGCTTCATAAAAATCAAAGGGCACCTCTACAACATGTGTGTTGATAGCCTACTTCATTGGTGTGTTCTTGATGCTAATCAACTATGTGTCCTCCAAGATGCTCATCAGGGCCCTTGTGGGTGTCATTATGCTAGAAGATGCACGGTCATAAAGATCCTAATGGTAGGGTATTATTGATGAACACTTTTTAGGGATGCACACCAATTCTTTCACTCTTGTAAACACTGCCAACGTGATGGTGGGATCATCGCTTACATGGAGGGACCTTAGCAGTGGATCCAACCACTGGAATCCTTTGACATATAGGGCATTAACTTCATGAATTCCTATCACACCCATGTAGAATTGAAAGACGTACATCATAGTCACTATCCACTATTGTACAAAATGAGTAGAATTAATAGTTTTCATTAACTATATATTTTCTACAACTACTCGATTTATATAAAGCAAATGTTATAAATAGGTTTCATGTGCCATGTGCACTTATTTCTGATAATGGTACTCACTATATAGGCACCACCTTTAGTAAGCTCATGCAACACTTTGGGGTTGAACATAAATTAACAATAGCCTACCACCCCTTTTCTATGGTCAAGCTAAGGTTACGAATAGGAAGATCACTAAGATCCTAATGAGAATAGTTAGCAAATATAGGAAATATTAGAGCACTAAACTTAATAATGCCCTTTTGGCCTACTGCTCAAGCTAGAAACTTCCTATAAGATATTCTTCCTATGAGCTAGTCTATGAGAAACTACCAACTCTTGTTATTCAGTCCAAGCTTCATATACTTTTAAAATCTTATGACCTTGACCTTGACCTAAGTCTAGCATAAAAAGAAAAACTAATGAGCCTCAACTTGCTAAACAAGAATCGATTGGTAGCCCTATCATCTAACGAGTTGCACAAGGCATTCAATAAGCAATGCCATGACCTCAAAATAAGGAAGGTAAAATTTTAACTAGGACATAAGGTTCTTTAATGGAATTCCACACATGTTCCACAAAGAACTAAGTTCCAAAAATTGTGGGAGTGGCCTTACATCATCTATGAAACCTTTCCTTCTAGAGCCATGTTGATAAACAAACCTAAAAGCCCAAATAAGAAACTACTAGTTAACATGTAGTAGGTCAAACCTTTCCATGACCCTAAGAGATCCAATGACCATAAGAGATCCAATGACCACAACACCTCCTTGGATGGACATATATGCAGATATTAGATCTCCTCCTTCCAACTCAGTCATGGGGGAGATGGACATTCATGCTAATCATCAAAGTGGCTCCTCAATTTTTTATTTTTTCTTATTTCTCACCATTTTGTATTTTACACCATCTTTAGTATGTTTTATCTTTCTTAAATATTTTATAATCTCTTTTATATTTCACCTTATTTTAATTCATATTTTTCTCATGTTTTTCTTATGTTTGTTTTGTTTTCCTTTATTGCCAACAGGACATAGAGTTGTTGTTAATGTTATTGATGGCAATCTATAAGATAATGTTATTTGATTGATAATGTCTAGATTCTATCTTTGAATTTTCGTATTAATAAATAAGACATGGTTTCTTTATCATGAAATAGGCAGTGAGTCCATGTCATCAACCCACCCACAAACTCTATGATTTTCCTCATGTTGAAAATGTAAGGTCGTTTCCTTGATAAAAATTTTAACAAACTTTTGACCTTGGTAGTTTTCAAACTTGAAAAGGATTAAATGGATAGACAAGAGTGTGACTTCAAGGGGATTCGATGCTCTCTATACTTGCCTATCCTCTTAAGTGCATGAGTGTTTCATGGGTTTCTTACCTTCCTTTGTTGACCAATAATAGAAAGTTAAAGTCTTTGCATGGTGCGGTTCCTATCCAAAAATTATAAAAATTTAAAACCTCAAAAAATGAAAATTCAAAGCACATCCCATAGACTCAATAATGGGCTATAAGCACTAGTTGGGGGACTAGAGAGACATGTTACCCATGCCTAAAGGTCCCCTCTAACTAAGGCCCTTTCTCACTTTCTGCTTGTCTTTCCTTCTCTTTTAGGAACTTTGATTAATCTATGGGAGAATTCTTGTGTCTTGAGGAGGTGGATTGATCTTAGAGTATCAATGCAAAGTCACTGGAAGTGGTTGGTTTTGATCCGAACTAAGCATGGACTTTATTAGATCATCTTAAAAAATGAAAATTCAAAGCACATCCCATAGACTCAATAATGGGCTATAAGCACTAGTTAGGGGACTAGAGAGACATGTTACCCATGCCTAAAGGTCCCCTCTAACTAAGGCCCTTTCTCACTTTCTGCTTGTCTTTCCTTCTCTTTTAGGAACTTTGATTAATCTATGGGAGAATTCTTGTGTCTTGAGGAGGTGGATTGATCTTAGAGTATCAATGCAAAGTCACTGGAAGTGGTTGGTTTTGATCCGAACTAAGCATGGACTTTATTAGATCATCTTAAAAATAGAATCCACATGGGACTTCATGTCACCATGATGCAAAATTTTGTTCCTCTCTCTCTCTCTCTCTCTCTCTCTCTCTCTCTCTCTCTTCCACCTATGCTTTTCATAATTCATCTCACTACTAGTTTTACATGTTTTTTTAATGTCTCACTTTGATGTGTCAAAATTCATAGGTAGATTCTTATAGGATTTAGTCCTTAACTTTCCACAACCATTAATCACCCATGGGATCCAAGAAATCCTTGGTTTGAAGGAATGCAAGGGTATTAAGAGCATGAGCATGCTATGGATGGAACCCACTTGCATACCTCTTGGCTGGGGTAGTTAAGTTCCTTATTCATAAGCATTCTTGCAATCAAATATTTTGTGCACCCCATTGGTTACATCCAACTATGCACTCCTTCAAATTTATTCTCTAACCCAAAACATTTTTTTGTGAATAATCTAGCCCTCTTCCATTGTTTCATCATGTTCACGGCTTTTCTAGCTCTCCAAGGATATGAAGTTATTGTTTTAACTCTCTCTATTTTTCCTAATTTTTAAATGTTAAAATTTCTACACTAGGCTCCATTAATAGGATTCCAACTATGGAGCTGACCATGTTGACATGGTAGAAAAATTCTACAAATAGAGACCAACACTTTTGCATTTTTTAAAGCCCATAACTTTCAAACCATTTTTCTGATTTACCCTGATCTTTAGTCCTACCACTATCAAAGGTAAGCTCTACATCGTGGGGTTTACAAACCTTAGGATTTTGAAGAAACATTTTTTGAAATTTCTATAACTCCCACAAAGGTTTAACTAATAAACTAACATTAAAATCATCAATTTATGAAATTTAAACCCTTCCAAATAACTTTAATGATCTTATCAATCAAATAATATTAAAATATTCAATCTACCATGGTGTCAACTTAGCGAAGTGTAACTGACCAATGAGATAAGGTACCTAAACATTATAAGTTACACATCACACGCTAATACTTAGTTCTATCGTGATCATAGATGGCACCAAAGGAAAATCACCCATAGGAAGTAGGACTATCCCAACCAAGGAACAAATGACCAAGAATTGGAAGAGGCCAAGAATAGCCCTAGGAGCATGTAGTAGAAACCCATACAATAAAACCTCTTTGGGAGGATCCTAAAATGGAGTCTGTCAAACAGGTTCCTGAAGCAACTGCAACTAAAAAATTTCATCAAGATAAGGCACGTAGGCTAAGATCTAACCTTAAGGTCACCATGATGGAGGCCTCTCTTAGATAAATAACATCAAAGGAGGTTCAAAAATCTATGCTTTAGAAGCTAAACTTTATCACCTTCTTGGAGTTTCCTCCTCTAGAAGTCAAGATGCAACTTTAGCACTCTCCCATGTGGCCCATCATCACTTCTAGTGGGAAGTGGTACATGGGAGAGACATATCTCTTCTAGAACAATAAGTAAGCCAATGCCACAGTCAAAATCAAGGACATAACTATGTCCTACTTGGTGAAAGAAATCTCTGAACCTGTTAGATTGCCTGAAATTAGGGCCAGTCTAAATAAAATTCGGATGCAAGCAAAACCAGGAATCAAGAAAGAATGGATATAATGATGCTATGGATTGGACTACAAGGAGTATGCTACACTCACAATGGTGAAACATATTTATTTCAAAATTATGGCCTTTCACCTCAATCCAACAATGAGGCCTAACAAGGTTAAAGCCTTCTCTGCTTGTGCGTGCATCACTCCAAGTGGAATATTCCTCGTCAACCTTCCACAATTAATCTATCTTGAGATAGAGAAGTACTTCAATGAAAATTAAGGTGGAAATTAGACACTTCACTTTCCATGCCTTATCAAAAAAAAATTTGCAATAGGGAAGGCATAACCTACTACACAAATGACACCATTTGTCATGCTCTATCTACTTCTTAGGCAAAGATGATAAAAGAAAAAGTGCCAGTGAAGGTGGTCTAAGAACCGGATCAGCAACCACCACTTTCACCACCCACTCATGAAACAACACCAAAGTCCCACACTACCATTGATTGCATGTGTGAACTTTTTGAGAAACTCTTACAACAGCAGTAGGTAAGAACAAGTGGTGGTGATCCATCTATGCAATGACTAACCATGAGCCACCTTAACGAAGTGGCTCAAATCATAAACTAGATGGAGGATGGGGCATTAATATTTTCTACCCAACAAATTCAAGTGCCCACAAGGTCAAATATGAGTGCTCAATAGGTTATGGTGTCCCTCTCGCAATAGCAAAAAATCCTAGAAATCTCTGAGAATGCTACTACCTTTTAAATGCATTTGGAGAAGGATGAAGGGGCAACTATTATAGTGATGTAACACTAAGGGTAGGAGATGGTGGCTAAAGTGATTACTAAGAGAGTGAGTCAAGCACTAAATGTGCTTATGGTGTCTGAACTAGACATTTTTACACTTAGAGATGTGCAGATGTCTATAGGCATTATCAGTGGAAGATTAACTACAGCCTAGCATGAGGAATTGCTGGACTAACTAGTGGGAATTGGGCAATTAATTTTAAATGTATTTAACCTTCTAGATATTATCATTGCTACTTAGTCAAAGCTATTTGAGGCAAGGTGCATAATCATGGAGTTGTACCTTAAAATAGCTAGAGTAGAAAACCAATGCTTGGTTGTGAAAGTTTTCAAACTTATAGCCCACCTCACTAATCCCATGCTACTCAACCAAGAAATTATGTTAGATGAAGCTTTCCAACAACTTCAAGCCAGACATAAAGAGGCTGAGTATGCTAAGGAGTCAGTATCCTTTGACCAATCCTTGGCCAATACCACAACATATTCAGTATGCTAAGGAGTCAGTATGCTAAGGCAAAGTTCAAACATCATAAGGAGACCAAGCAGAAGGTTGAGATCATAAATGTAGAACTTGAGGTTCTTAAGGAAAAGTTCATTGATCAAAGATCAATAGCTAAGAACTTAGCCAAGAGAATGAATGACTTCCAAGAGCTATGAAATGCACTCAAAGCATTTGAAATTGAATGCAAACAGTTTGTTGCCTGGTTTGTTAACATGAAAGAGTTTTTTCCCACAATGCCTTTTCCATGGGATATTCCCATTCTGGTCCACATTAGTGAAGTACTATGGATCAGGAATGATCCCTGGAGTAAGGAGGAGAAGATGAAGGTATTGTTGAATGCCTTTGATCTTCCACTAGTAGTTGTAGTTGCAACAGAATAACCACAATCACCACCTCAATAACTAACAACCATGTGTGCTTGAAGTATGAGAAGGTTCCTTGGCAACTCAAGAAACTCCACTACCCAGGACCGTCTAATTTTTGTTCCCATCTTCAAGCTATCAGAGTTGTATTGTCATTTTTTTCATGCTATTCAATTTTGTTGTCCTAAACACCAACTTTTGTAATGATTGTAAATTCATACACTTGGGCACTTAGTTTGTGTTGTGTCAGTTTGTTTGTATGTAATTAGTCAATAATCCCATACCTTTCCAAAATCTTGTAAAGAACTCATTTCTCCTTTGGTTCACTTAAGGATGCGTTTTTATTCAGTCATGGAGGTATGATGAAGTGTGAGTCATTGGGTCATGTCAACAGCATGTTATCAATGAAATCCCATCGACGTAAGGTTTTCTACATTGATGACTACCCATCAACATGGCACCCTATCATCACCTATAAATGTGTGTGTACTTGTTACATTTATGAAATCTTTACATTGGTTGTAGTGAAGCTCTTGCGGTTTATTTTATTCAAACATAAAATATTTTCTAAGTGCCTGAAGTAGGAGTTAAAGAGTGTATAGATCTTTATTCGAGCACTAATGTACCTAAGCACCTCAATGTGAACAACAATAAAGATGAGCTTTTTTTATTAAACCTTGCAGCACCTAAAATAAATTAATATTTTCTTATGCATTTATTATTCATGCAATTTACTTTAATGAATTTTAATTAAGTAATTAATATCAATTAAACAACAAACATAAGTACGACCAGTATGATCATACGTTATGCTTGGTAATCCCAGTAGTGCTTAACACTTGGTAACCTAGTAGCATTGCAACATGTTCAAGATATGTATGGAAAATGGGAACAAATGCTTATGTTAGGATTAGTTAAGTGTTAGCTATTTATTAGATTAATTAGATTCATTAAACATTCGTTACTCTATTTTTAGCACTTAGATGATAAAATGATAAAAGAAAAAATTATAAAAATTAGATGCCTTAGTTACACTTAATCATACACTTGCATCTCATAAGTGGAACTAAGAAGAAAATGATCATGATTTGTAGATATGCTTCCTAGACCTAGTTTACTTAGAGAGCTAAAGTCTACGAAATTTAATCAAATCACTTAGTGAACGCTAGTGATTCATATGATTGGATGTAGGGTATACTCACTGCTCATCAAATTAGTATCTATGAATCTTATGTAAAAATAAAATTCATTGCAATGCATTTATCATGTAATTTTATTTTTACTTTAACAATTTTAAAGTTGTTGCACACTATTCATAGCGATTAGCCAATGCTCTTATGTATCAAGTTTGCTCTTCATACATATTCTACAGTACTTGTGTAGTGCTCTTATATGTAGTGAAACGACATGTGTACTTTCCATGGTACTTAGAAAATTTCATTCAAAGCTAAATTGTTACTATCCACGGTACTTGGGAAGTATCATTGAAATCAAGGCCATACTTTTTATGATGTCTAGATAGTATCATTAACTTTTGTGCTCACATGTAGGCTAGATAGAAACTTTCTATTGTTTTCAAGAAACATCCAAGGCCTTACATGTAAATTTAAACATTCCACCTTTTTTGAATCTAATGAAATGGATGTTAAAATTTGATTCTATATATATTAAAATAAAAATTTTCAATTTATAAAATTTAGTATGAATTTTAATTTTGTATAAAAACTCTTTCTAGCCATTGAATTTGAGTTTTAATTTTGCATATTGTCTAGTTTCATAATTTATATTTAGGACCACAATTTTGATTTCTTAGTTTCAATTCCCTAATTATTTTTTAAAATACTGAAAATTAGAAAATAAGGCTTTCTTAAAATAAGTAATTTTGATCATCATAGTTACAATCCAATGAGGAAATATTAATGTAATTTAAAATTTTATTCTTTTAAAATTTTCTAATTTCCTTGCTAGAGTTATTAAGAATAGTATAAACATCATTATGAAGAGAAAAATAAGTACATAATAGGTTTTTCCTAATATAACATGTACTATTAAGATTAGGAAAAATAAAATCATTCAAATTAAAGTGGTGAAGAATTTGGTTGAGTAATGAATTAGCTTCATGTAACTTGAGGTGTTGTATACTTGGCAAATAAAAAATGTGAAATTAATTGATCTAAGAAAACTAATTGTATTGAAGAAGTTTAAAGATAGTTATATGAAGTTACTATAAATGGTTATTATGTCATCCCATTCTTAGATGTCATGAAAAATATCAAAAATACATTATATTTAACTTTACAAATAGTAAACATACTAGGAAAAATGTAGAAGAAAATGAAAAGGAACTTTATGACAAAGAAAATTGCGCAATGAATAAGTGCCTCTAGGTCATGCTCTAACAAATTCTAATGGTTATGTTCATTTAGCATCTATATATTAGAGGCAATCCAATACTACCACCATGATTAGGCCTAGAACTTTCTAGAAGGAATGGCCAAACCCCTTCTTGTCCAACTTCACCTAGCATCTATTACTTATCTTCATTGATTCTGTAACTCCATGGTGATATGAACTCTAATTAACAAATATAATTATAATATGTCATTTCATTAAAAATTTTATTACAATAATTATATCTTCTTATTACAAAAAAATGTCATTTAGGAATGAAGATGTGACAAACTACCTATCTTAGCTTTTGTTCATCCTTAAATAAGCTTACATTAAGGATCTCTCTTCATGCTTTATTAAATTGATTTCTCCTTTAAAATGGGATTAAGTATTGTCCTAATCCACTTGAAATAAAATTTTAAGTGAGAAAAATATGTGAAGAAAATAAGTCTATCATCTCAACAACTTACATCAATTCTCTTGGCAATAACAAGAAGTAAAATAAAGTTCTACCAACCATTGATCACAAGTGCTAACTAGAGTTTTACTATGCACATATCATGTCTATGGTTATTAAGTGAAGGTATGTCACCTAAGAATATTTTACTTACCTAAATTTAAAAATATATGTTAAATAAGAAATGAAAATAAGATATAGAAGAAAGAATTGGAAAATCACTAATTTTTATTATTTTTTGAAATTCTACAGATGTATATGTATATTAACCTTAAGAAAAATATGGTCAAATAAACACATTCAAGATGGTAGGGGCTTGATCATGCTCTTTGACTTCTTCTCTAAATGTTAACTCTAATAGCTTGGTCCCTTGGAAGAATCAAGTATCATACCAAATATAGTCCAAAGTCTTGATAAAGAAGGATGTTGACTTATCTTCAATAATTTTTACAATAAAATTTATGAACTATAACTACTAATGAATACCATCCATAAGCATCATCTATTTTCAAATGTATGAATTCAACTTATCTACTAAAGATTTGAAGTACATGAAGGATACACTAGCTAGTGGAACTATATGATGAATTAATGAAAACATCTTCTTCAAATTAGGATTCTCTTTTAAAGAGTCTTTTACACATTTAGATTTCAAAAATTGATAAAAATCACTTACTTCTTTCACATTGAAATTTTCACTAAGAATGAATGATACTAAGTTAGAAACACTTTCTTGATAACTGCATATTTAGTACCAACTCCAAGGTAATATGAATTCTCTAAAACCTTAATCATTGTTTCTTCACCATGGTTTGGAGCTCTAGATATTTGGAAATTATGTATTCTAATTTCCATTCAAAGTTTTGTATTAACTTGAACATGACTTCTTTATAGATGACCATGCAACCATCCATGTTTTAGTTCCTATAATAGGCTAATTTATATTATTCAAAGAAAGAACCATCATAAAAATATTTTTTCTTATAGATACCTTTATATGTTAACTTTATTAGATTGGTTTATAATTGGAAAATAAGTTTCCAAGGTATAACGTTCTTATAGAAAATGAACATCAACATTCAAGTTTTGCAATTCTTGAAGGATATGTGGATATCAATATTCATGTCAATTTAAGGTCCAAGGTGGACATGTAGGGTATTATTTCTTACTAGCTTGGATCCTTACAAGAACATTGTATATTGTTACCATCATGCATAACCTGGATTTTCTCTTATTTCATTCTCCATTACTTATACCATATGCCTTTTCAAGATAAGCTTATGATTCTTCATGATGATCAATATTTGCTATGGGTATCTTGATGCATGTTGAATTCATATAAGTCCTTTTTCCACTATCACTATACCAATTGATCCTTCAACTACTTTTTTTCATATAATAGTTTGGCTTCATTCCCTTGACTCTTGATGATCTTCTATCTCCTTTAAGATACTAACTTTGGTAGTGAGACTAATTATAAATAGGGGTTACTGATCCTAAATTTTGACCTATAAGTTATAAATCCTAGTCTAGTAACTTTAGAAATAAATATATTCTAATTAGCTAATTCAATGATCCAATGCTAATGAACAAGTCAAATTTATTTAGAAATGACCACTAGGTTGTTAAATATGGTTACTAAATCCACAATTAGTAAATTTATAGAACTACTAAGGTATAATTTAAACTATCACCTATTTATTAACTACTCATATAACTAATCTAACATTAGCATTGAATACATAAGACTAAAAAATATTAGAAACAACTATTTGTTTACCCAAAATTGAAATTGGATGCCCAAGTTATGATAATTTGTGTTGGCCAAAGCTATTAAGACATAATTTAATGGAATTTTTAAAAACTAAATTTCAAGTTCTACTATGTCTAATCTATCTTTATCATTGCATCCAAAAGGCCAAAAGTTGCTAGAGATAATTATTTGATCATTCAAAAAGATTTAGATTTATAAGTTATCATCATTCAATGGCTAAGAGCTAAGGCATGAACTTCAAGACTTCCGAAGAGATTACCCTTTCCAATACTATTCAAAAATAAGCACACTTAGTAGTGTATTTGATGTACATTTACATATTTTAGGAATTTTTCATAGGAAAATAAGAACATTTTTAGTCTCACGTTTGTTAAAATGGTTGAAATTATGGTAGCATCTCACATTTAGTAATTAGTATTAGTGTATGTAGCATGCTCATGAATTACAACCATGATGAGGAGCTAAACTAGCTGAATCTACTTAATAAAATCTTGAGTTTTAGTTTCAATTACATAGTGTTTTATGGGAACTATGTTCAATCAAGATCTTGTTTAATCAAAGCATTTTTAGTTGGAAAATGAAGAGAATATTACTACTATGGTTCTTAGATGATAGTATAAAATGAATTATAACTTGAAGATAAATAATCTTTCCTAAATCTTGTTACTTCTAGACTAGATTTTCTAATCTACAATGTTTATGGAATCATCGAAAACATTATTACTCAAAGAAAATTCTTCATAATTTAGGGTTTGAACTGATGCATCTCATAAACACTACTATTTATACCCTCTCTTACTCACATCATCATCTTGTTCTTGTTGTTGTACCTACCACTTCTTAGATTATTTGTATTAACACTAAACATTAATTAGTTTTATATTTGATTTATTTGAAAGAAAAAGTTCCAAATAATTATTAGCTTTTACGATAAAAATAATCCTAGCATGTTTTGTAGTAAATGACTAACAAGTAGTACTACATGTTAAATTTACATCCTAAATAATGGGAAATAGAGTAAAATCTATGCCTAACCATATATATCACAAGAGTTCATGCACAATTCAATCAAATCCTATGGAATTGGGCTAGCAAGATGTTCTACATAACTAAGTGTGAGATAACTAAGTTGTATCTATTCAAGTAGTATGGTTATGTATGATTGGGATGTATGATGATTTCATTATTATTTAAAATATAATAATATTAAAATATTTAAAAGATAAAAATATTAAACTAATTAACTAAGTGTAGAAAATAAATCTAAACTAGCCTATGCATTGAGTATCCATTCTTACTTTCTATATGTGTCCTAAACCTATATTAACATTACTAAATTATCAAGTATTCACTATTGGTGTACCAAGTATTCACTACTAGGATTACCAAACGTTAAGATGTTATGTTCAAAGTGGTTATAGTTAAGCACTATTACAAAATAATATATTTAAAGTAAAGTATAAGAAAGTAGATTAACTGTTAGTCTAAATGCTACAATGGAAAAAAACCAATCTTGATTCAATTTTAATCATGCATATGTGTCTAAGTACATAATGCATTCAAATAAATTTTTGTATAATTCATTAATTCCTTGCTACAGGAACTCAAAGGAAAAAAATTTCTTTCACAAAATGAAACTATAAGAGTTTAACTATGTTACTAACTAAAAGGTGTCAAAAATGTGTTGGCTACATGCACTTATATAGAAAAGAGACAAGACATCATCAATGCATATGCATCAATCAAGTTGTGTTGATGCATATTTATTGAAACATCAAATGACTCAAGTTTCATCATAGTTTCATGGCTAACAAAACTCATCTTCAAGTAAACAAAAGTAGGACTAAGTTCCTTACAAAAATTGAAAAAGTATGAAACTTCTTATTGACTAACTAACTTGAAAAGGTATCAATGTTGTATTATAATAAAATTATTTAAGTACTTTCAATGAATCTTGAAAAAATTATATGCTTAACTAAAATTAAACTGGTTGTTATGTACAAAAGTGAGCCAAGACCATATGCTTCAAGTGATGCTAAGAGGTGGAGGCTCCTATAGTTCTAGTGGATGCTCCTTCTATGTTGGTTCTACTATTAGTCTTGGTTATCTTGTTTCTTCTTCTATCATCTATAAGGCATCCAACACTACCTTCATCTTCCCTTTCTTAATCCTAGGATCATTGATTATTTAGGTAGTAGCACCTAGAGTTCATAATATAGGTATATCCCATGGACCAAACTATGATTTATTTGCACTCAATGTTCAATGCATGCATTATGTTTTGCAACTCCTTGTACTTTATCATTCTCTTTGTTAGGTTATTTATAACTAATCTCTAATCTTCAAGCTTAGAATTAAGAACCACAAAATTTTCATTAGCTATCTTTAGCTTCTTCTTAGTTTCCTTGTTGAGCTTAAAATATGCCTCATATAGAAGGTAAGAGTTAGTAATCTACTTCTCCAATTCAAATTTTAATTACCTTATAGTCAACATCACAAGATTTACATAATGGATATTGGTCAACTCCATATATTTTGTTATTTCTTCTGTATGCAACTGCTTCATATGAATTTTTACTTGGTTGTGTGTATCTAGTCCATCAAAAATAAGCTATCATGCATCACCATGTTTTTGAAACTACTAGAGGGCATCATTCATTTTTTTTCTTTACTAGTTAATCTTCTTCACATTTAACTTCTTTAACATGCTGACCAAGTCCCTATAGTGATTTTTCACCTTCTTGAATTTTAGAACCTCATTTTTCTAGGCAACCACCTTAATAGGTATTTTCTAATGAATGATGTTCACATTCTTCATTAATAGATTCTTGTTCTTTGTATTCAACCTCCTAATATCTTGTTTTGCTATGGTGAATTATGTTGACCTATTGGTATGTCAAAATCTTAAGGAAATGGAGAACAAAGAATGTTTTTGTGGATGATGTGCTTACAGGTCATGAACAAGAATTCCACATCATGAACAAGGACTCAAGGAAGCATGGCTATCAAAGGAAAAAGATAGCATAGGAAAAATGAGAGCATGGATAAGTATAAAGACCATAGGATGAATGAATATTCTCTAGGGATTGAGAGGAAGCTAAATCACCAAGAGAAAGCCTCAAGAACTAAAGCTCAAAAGTTGAGAAGATGTCTCCAACAAACAGAAGACGTCTTGGCCAAGAAAAGTTCATTCACAAGAAGACGTCTCTTAAAAATAGGAAACATCTTCTTTGGAAAGAAGACATCTCCCTAGAGACATCCCATTCTAAAAGCAGACATCTACCTAGAGTTGAAGTTGATTTTTGAAAGATGTTCCAATCTCAAAGAAAATGTCTACACTAGTTGTTCAATAATTGTTACACAAATTTCAAGGTATTTTCAAAAACTCCAACACTATAAGTAGACTCTAAAATCTTGGGTATCATGTAAGAATTGTATACATAAAATCCATCATTGTCTATCTTATCTTGTTGTACTTGTGTAATTGAATTATCACATCATTTGTTAGATTTGTTGTGGAACTATGCTTCATTGTACAAGGAACTTGTAAATTGAGTTACACTCTCTCCTTATAATTTCTTTTCTTTCGTTGTTACCCTAAGATGTTGATGTGCTTCTTGTGAGAAGGAATACTTTTAGAGCTTTTTATGATCCTATAGAATTAAGTTGTTTTGTTGCATCAAAAAACTTCAAAGTGAATCTTTCTTTTGTACAAGTGGGATCCTTTAAACCACTCTTGAACTTGTTGGGACATTGCGAGGTTGAGAGTTGTCATAGCATGAAACTCTCCTTAGAGGAGCTCAAACCTTGTAAATGTTGTGGTGTCCTATAACCCACATTTTAAAAGAAATAAATTTCAAAGGTATGCAATTAATCTACCCTCTGAGTGTTGAGTACCCAAGTTGGGGAACCATGTAATTCTTGTGCTTTGCGTAAACTATTTCTTCCCCCCAACACCCCCCCTTCTAATTTCTTAGTCCTCAAGTTATTCCTACTACTACTTAAGTTATTCATCCATCTCTTTCTTTTATTTCTCTACCTTAACAAAGTGTCAATTTTCCTTGTTCAAGTTCTTGTTATCGTCCTATTCCTAGATTAGATTATTATTGGTGATATGAACCATTGTGTCTAATAATGTTGCATCCTAAATTATCTTTTCCTTTTCCTTCTCAATTATGTGTTATCATACTTAAATCTTTTAAAAATATTCAATTATTATGATTTCTAGCTGAAAGATGTCTATATCTATTAAGAAAGCTATGAGTTTAACAACTTCAACTATCAATCATTGATTAATGATGATAGCCTCCTAAAGTTATGCTTCGTTGATCAAAAGCTTACCCATTTGATGAGTGGTGAGGTACCCCTACACTCAACGATACGAAACGAGCGTAGCACGCGCGATCCGGTCAAACTCCGCAGATTAAATGCCTAAACGCCACAAGGAACGCTTAGGGTTAATCGTTCGTTGTCTTCCCAGGCTTGCTTGTATGTGTCACGATGTATGGTTAAGCAAGTCCAAGGTATATGATTTTTTTCGTATTTTTCGGTTTATCTCCTATGCTATCAGGGAAAGGGTTGAGAAACTAACTAACTCTAACTAATGTCCTAAGTCTAAATTAACTAGCGTCCACATCTGTTCCCACTTACCGTACACACCCTGAACCATGCAACTGTGGCTACCAAATGCTAATCGTTACTGGGATCACCACACGTAATGCACGTGCTCAAAGTGGCCGTACTGAGGCACCTATTTAGCCTAAGTGTGATAAGCAGCCGATTCCTTGGCTAGCCGTACACACCCATGGGTGCTCGTAGCCAAGTCGTACTTATCACACGTTCTAGCCTAGCGATGAGTAGCCGATTCCTTGACCAGCCGTACACATTGGACTACCACTGGGATTACCAAGTGCAGATCCTGGAATATGCTACTGGATTACTAAGTAGTCACAATGCTCGTAATCAAGTCATACTCACGCGTTGCGATGAGTAGCCAATTCCTTGATTAGCGGTACACATCCGTAGATTCTCGTAATCAAGTCATACTCGTGCGCACTAGGAAAGTAATAAATAACAACAAAATAAAACCATGTACTACAAGGTTTATCCAATCAAGTTCATCTTTATTGCCGTACAAAACTTGTGTTCAGGTTACAAAGTTGCTCGAATAAAGAGCCATTCACTCTAGGACTCCTACTGTGGGCACATGGGAAATTAATCTAACTCTGGAGTGTTCAAACTGCCAGAGCTTTGCTACTTCTAGCCAGGATTGGGAAATGAAGGGAGTGCCGCCTCTTATTTATAGATATGGCGGCAGACCGTGATATCGTGTACGCGATATCATAGGGGATGCGATATCGCAGCGGCCGCGATATCGTGGCTTGTGCATATCGTGTCTCATCATACCCCCATGACTGAATGAAAATTCATCCTCGAGTTCCTTACAATGATATCAGGTAGGTATGGGATTATTGAGGGGAATGGAACTAATGGAATGACATGTGAACGGCTCATTATTACAAGACTTGACAAGACTGGTGTTCATGACAACAAGGGTGAACACCTTATTACAATGACATCAGGCCACATTTGGCAGCTGAGAGAAAAGAGGAGAGAGAAGATTCTTGCTACTGCCAACGCCTAGATTCTGCCTTCCGTTGTCCATCCATAAGCGTATCATCAATTCGGCTCCTTGCATAGCTGCTTCAGCGTTGCTCCATTCTAAGTGTTTACTGCAGATCCATTCCGTTGTTGTATGAGTGCCATCTACACACACAACACAATCATATATTAGCAAGGGTAATTGAATCATTAAGTAATTAATACCTTGCTTCGGTGTA
>MNCI01017476.1:1080002-1133697 GCA_015680685.1 Gnetum montanum
ATGAATCACTGTATGTGATGCATGGAACTATCCTCTTCTCGATCTTTCCACATATGTTTATCTTAGAGATTTCCAAGGAAATATCGCGAATCCTAAGACATGCGTCTACTGTGCTTAGCCATGCCCTTCCCATTATAATTGGGAAGTCCCCTTCATTGTTGTTAACATCGATCACTAGAAAATCCGCTGGGTAGGACCAACCACACATAGTGGATATAACATCCTCCACCAATCCCAAGGGAATGATGATGGACTGGTCCACCAACTCTAGTTGGATATTGCTCTTCTTAAGTTGTGGCAGGTTCCAGGCGTGATACATCTTTCGCGAAATTAAGTTGACTCCGGAACCTGAGTCAAGAAGAGCTCGATGTGGTGCATTTCCAGCGATCTGCAAATAAATAAAGGGACTCCCAGGGTCAGTTAGTTTCCTGGGAAGGTGGCCTACCTTGATCCAGTCAGTTACGGTATGTGTTAGCATAACCGTATGCGTTACACTCCTTTGGACTGAAGGGTGCTCCGAAGTGTTAGATGATGGAGGCATGTACATGGCCTCAACCGCTTGTTGTTGCGAGAGTTTGTCTGGGCTTTTGGTTCTGAAGTAAGGTCTTCTCTTTTTACCGTTGTCAGAACCATCAGCAGGTTGGATATTTACAGCTCTCGCAGCGTGACGTTGTTGCGGTTGAGGAGGAAGTTCCCCTTGCATTGTTGGAGCAGGAGGTGTTATGGGAACTACTTGAGGTGGAAGAGGTGCGATTGGATTAGGAGGATGGTGTTGATATGGAGTGTCTCCCGGAGGAGAAGGAGTCCTTCTAAAGTACTCTCGAGCTTGGTAGTGACGATTGGGGGTTGCGTGACCCATAGAGTCACTTGGAGAAATCGGCTGCTGCACATAATATCCATAAGGATCGCGCTGCCGGTAAGGGTACTGCTGTTTCGGCAATGGCATCCCCCATGACTGTGGGTATTGCCATTGCTGATGCTATCCGATGGGCTGAGGTGGAGTTCCACTTGGGTAATACGTTAGTGGTTGGTGGAACTGGCTTGGGTTACCTTGTGGATAAGGTAACCTTCGGGGTGTTTGCTATTGATTAAGTCTTAGATTTAATGCATAAACCCCAGACTCCTGCAGATGTGAGATAATTGGGCAACATCCCTTAGGATCGTCATAGTAGCAAACCTCACATCCACCATCATCTTCTGTGTCAGAATCTACAGCCACATCGGAGTTAGTGATTTTTCCCTTACCCTTGTTATGTGCAGGGCTTAAATCTCTTCACTTTTTCCTTCCTTTGTCACTACTTTGCTCAACCTTAGACTCTTCTACAATTTTCAAGACTATTTCTATTTTAGAGTCTAACTCCATACATTGTCTACCTTAGCCGCTATTTTTATTGTTAACTTTTGGATCGGCAAGGTTTTTCGGTTCACCAACTCTTCGAGTGGTGACTCATCCTCCTCATCACAGAATTTCACTCCCTTCTTGCGAAGGGAGGGATCGNTCATTTCTTAGCCCATCCACGATGTGGCGAAGTTGATCCCGCTTAGCGTATCCATGGCCCGGGCAACAATGTAGCAGTGTATAGTAACGGGCCATGGCAGCATCCAAGGGTTCATAAGCACCTTGTTTCCAGCCTTGGATCTGCTTACGCAAGTTGGACACTCTGGAGTACATTTGATATTTGTTGTTGAACAATTCAAGCATCGTACTCCACCTTTTGATGGTTTCCAGTTCTAAGCACCGGTACCAGCTCTCTGCTTCTTTGATGAGTATCCTTGGGAAAAACTTAAGCTTCTACCACTCACTATCAATATTCTTCAAGGCACAGGCATCGTGGAATGCCTGCAAATGATTTTGCAGATTAGCATTGTATCCCCCTTCAAATCGTGGGATATTGTTCATGTCTAATCACTTGATCCAACTATCCTTTAAATGCCTTGTGGGAATCCTCATTGCCTCTGTTATGTTAAGAATACTTCGGGTTGCGAGTAGGGGCTCATCATGATGATGTCTTCGTGGTGGTTCCCTACTCTCCCTACGTCCTTGCCCTTGTCCTAACTCCTCTCGACCTTCTTGTCGAGGTATTTCATCTTCCCTTTTATTTTTATCCTCTCCGTTATGCTCACGATGGTTGCACCCAGATGTGGAAGGAGAGTGTGAATGGTGAGATGAAGGAGAAGAGGAAGGGGATCCATCACCATGGCGATGTTTCTTACCTTCTCTTCAGCTACTTCGGCCTCGATCGTTGTGACGATCTAAGTGTCTGTCCTTAGTGTGAATAGTTGTTCCTGTCGTGAATAGTTGGTGCTTACGGGGATCAGATCCTGTAGCATGTATAGTTGATCGAAGGCCCTGATGCTTTACCTCTTCACCAGAGTGAGGAGGAGGAACATCATTTTCTAAGAAACCCATTATGAGGGGTTCCTCGTCTCCTATTTCACTAATGACATGGGGGACCTTGCCCTTCAACAATGAATGTTGGCTCTCCTGCCTTTCGCCCCTCATATGTTGCAAAGCGGTGGGATGATAATCCCTTATATGATATCTTCCATCAACGTATTCAGTGAATAAGTCCTGCATGCCAATCTATGCCAATCCACGAAAAAGCATGTTCGGAACAGATCGATCTGGCGGTAAAACTATATTACCAAACAAATCTCTCCAACGCAACTGTTCATCCTGATGGAGAGTAAAAGTGTAATTAGGGACATACTCATCAGGATGAGTATAAGTTATCGTATACTGTTTAGGACATGGCTGATTTGGGTTATGCGTATGGTGCTGACTGTCTCCTTTGTTGTCCTTAGGTGAGTTGATTTCATGAAAAGAAGCCATCCTAATGGTGTGCTGTTTTACCGTTATTTATGTTCTTAATTAACTGATTAACCCGAAGGTTCGTTAGAGCTTACAACGATGTAAGTGATATCCCTTATGTTCTATTGGCGTAAAAACACTTAGTCCCTGGCAACGGTGCCAATGATGAGTGGCGAGGTACCCCTACACTCTACCATATGAAACGAGTGTAGCACGCGCGATCCGGTCGAACTCCGTAGACTAAATGCCTAAACGCCACAACGGACGCTTGGGGTTAATCATTCGTTTTCTTCCCAGGCTTGCTTGTATGTGTCACGATGTATGGTTAAGCAAGTCCGAGGTATATGATTTTTTTCATATTTTTCGGTTTATCCCCTATGCTATTAGGGAAAGGGTTGAGAAACTAACTAACTCTAACTAATGTCCTAAGTCTAAATTAACTAGCGTTAGCATCCGTTCCCACTTACCGTACACACCCTAAACCATGCAACTATGGTTACCAAACGCTAATTGTTACTGGGATCACCACACGTAATGCACATGCTCGAAGTGGCCATATTGAGGCACCTATTTAGCCTAAGTGTCATAAGCAGCCGATTCCTTGGCTAGCCGTACACACCCGTGGGTGCTCGTAGCCAAGTCGTACTTATCACACGTTCTAGCCTAGCGATGAGTAGCCGATTCCTTGACTAGTCGTACACATTGGACTACCACTGGGATTACCAAGCACAGATCCTGGAATACGCTACTGGGTTACCAAGCAGTCACAATGCTCATAATCAAGTCGTACTCACGCGTTGCGACGAGCAGTCGATTCCTTGATTAGCCGTACACATCCGTAGATGCTCGTAATCAAGTCGTACTCGTGCGCACTAGGAAAGCAATAAATAACAACAAAATAAAACCATGTACTACAAGGTTTATCCAATCAAGTTTGTCTTTATTTCCGTACACAACTTGTGTTCAGGTTACAAAGTTGCTCGAATAAAGAGCAGTTCACTCTAGGACTCCTACTACGGGAACATGGGAAATGAATCTGACTCTGGAGTGTTCAAACTGCCAGAGCTTCGCTACCTCTAGCCAGGATTGGGAAATGAAGGGAGTGCTGCCTCTTATTTATAGATATGGCGACGGACCGCAATATCGCGTACGCGATATCATAGGGGATGCGATATCGCGGCTTGTGCATATCACGTCTCATCACCATTATTTCCAGAAGTTTTGACTAAGTGGCTAAAATATCTTCTAGGATATCAAATATCTTTGGAATTATTTTTCTAGTCTCCAGTAGTTGTTTTAGTACTTCTTTATGCTATGCAATAGTCATTCACCTACTCTTGGTTCCTATAGATACATGAATATCTATCATAGGAATAATATCAAACATTGGTATTATAGGATTCCTTAGAGTTTCTCTAATCTAATCTGTGACCATCTCATTTGTTGTCTTCTAGTCCTTGTGCAACATGACCAAGATTATGGCAACTTCCACTTCTTTCAAGACCATAGACAAGACTATAGTATTGCTTGAGATTTCAATAAATTGTCTAGATATTAGGAATACCACAACTTCCCCTATGATAATGTTGGTATGGATAATTACCTAGACTTTTTTTAAGATGAATATATTACTTAAATTATCTAATTCCTAACTAATGATTTTAGCTACCTCATTCAAATGAAACATGGATGGATGATAGGCACATGGCTTTGCATCAATTCCATATGCTTGTTATTACTACTACATCCTAAGTCATCTTAGGTGCTCTTCAACTGTAAATATTTCTTATATAGGTGGTGATGATGATGGTGCTTCCTCTTAGAACTTTGCTAGTCCCTTTTCTTTAATCATCGTTCACCAAGATGTAGTAGGAGCCCTATGAAGCATGTCATTAGCATAGCGATCTATTCCTCCTCTTTCTCACCATTTTTTGATAAGACATGAAAATAGGAGTATCTTCCTATCCTTCACATTTTCCTTAAATTACTTCTTGATTCCCAAGAAAATAAATTGGGGTATGTTAATAGGAAATTTTTTACTCAAAGTAGTGCATGCTCAGGTGGAGAAAGACATGATCTTGCTTGACCTTATTATTGAACTTAGGTGATAGGCTACAATCTTGAAGTAGATACTCTCGATCTTGGTGATAACATCATACTTTTTGTGGTCCACTACATAGAACGGCTATATTTATTTCTTCTTTACCTTAGCATCTACTTGGATGAGCACCTCTATAAGCTTTTTTCCAACATTAGGCAATCCCAAGACCTATACTATGGCCTCCACTAAGCAGGAGATGGTAATGTCCTTGATTTTAACTATTGCATCTTCCTAGAGATTGTTTTAGAATATATATGTTTCTTCAATATACCATTACCTACTAGTGAAAATAGTGGACCAAAGTCGGAATTCCTATAACTATACTCAAACCTCCTTAGGTATGAACTCAAGGAATGGTTCAAAGTTTAACTTTTAGAGAATAGTACTTTGGACCTTCTTCCTATGGATCCTTTTCAAGCATACCTTTGTAAGAGTCACTTCTAGGTTTGGGCTAGGTCTAGGTGCTTTATGTTCCCTCTATTTTCTAGTTTTAGAGGTGGGAATCTATCAAATAAATTGCACCTCTAGTTTCTCTCTCAGAAGTTTGGTAGTGTGTGTTGCTTCGATTGCTTATTCTACTTACTATTGCTATCATTATTATTATTACTATTATTATCCTTGCCCTCCCCTTGGATGCTTTTTTCTTAGTTGTGATAGTTCACATACCTAAGAATCTCACTTAGGAATCATATACAATCACATGAATAATCAAAGATTAGACTTTAGTTGCACGAATACAAGATCCCTTTGATAATCCATTTGTTATCTCAAAAGATACGACTCTACTACTATTTTAAGTAATTTCAACTATAAACTATAAACTTAGGTGGAATTTAAGGCCTAATAATTTTAATAGACCTAGAAGAGATAAATCCAGAAGTGATAGGAGGAGAACCAACTAACATCATTCTCCAACTCCCTCATCTTCTTTATAACACTTATCAATAAATTCAAACATAAGAGAACAAAGACATACTTAATCCTAGAGATCCTAAAGGATGTTATCCTATTATGGTCCACTTTCAAGAGTCTAGGGCACACATACTTAATACAAAAGTTTTGAAAAAAACAAATTCCAAATGATTACCTTACCCACAATGTAATTACAAATAGCCTTATCAACAACCATATTATTCAAGTGGGGCTTATCCTTAACCACATGAGAAATACCAATAGTAGTACCAACAATAATAGTTATGAGGGATGTTACTACCAAGGTAATAGTATCCATATCAGTAACCAAATCCTTTATGAATACTATGTATAGCATCCTATATTACCAAGAAGTACTCATGTTTATGCTTCTTCTATCTAACTAATTATCATAGGCCTACAACTTCATGCATGGAGTCATAGTCTTACATGTCTCAACCAATAGCAGGTTCATCTTATCAAACTCCCAATCCTTTACCACCAATACCACCACCAATAATGGAAGGGAAACTACGAAAGAAACCATAGAAAAAAAGTGATACTAGGGTAATTCATACACACAAGAGGACATAACCAATTCAGGTAAATCAAGATTTAGAAAATATTCCTTCTTCAAGACAAGTTCAAAAAATATTTGAAGGAAAGGAACCTCATCTAATCCTATGCCTTTCACACTAAGTTCTTAAGATAGTATCATGCTCCCAATATCAATAGAAAGAATATTGTCAAGCTTATACAAGATGTAACATATTGGATAAAGGTAGGTGCACTTTTTAAGAAATGAACAAATCCAGGGAATCCTTTAATCTATCTCCAAATAGCAAGACATTAGCCATACAAAGCTCTACTAGATTCTAGATTAGGAATGAATCTCATGTCTCAAGACATGTACAAGGCCTGCAATTTAACTTTGTTAGAGAAATGCAATATGTGACAAGTGGAAGATGTGGTAACTACCATAAGTGGATGGTCTTATCCTACGAATTTTCTTATTATTTACATGTGAAAGAATAAGGGCAAATTTCCTATAATTATGAGAAGATTAAGGCTTAGCACTATGGTTTCTAAGCTAAGAATGAAGGACTTATCCTTGGAAATCTCCATGAAGTATGAAGCTAAAACCATTCAAAGACATAGAGTTCCATGTATCGCATATAATGATAGTAAGTGTAATTGTATGTAGAAAATCAAAATAACAAGACAAATATCATCCCAGCATGTAAACAATGTGTTTAGGATATGTGTATACAATAGTATTTGTATGCAATAGCCATAAAAAGAGAAGATATCTAGTGAATAACCAATGAAGTAGAATTAGAAGCAAATATATGTATGAAACTAGTTGAAAAGATTACAAGTGCCTACATAGAAGAAACTGATAAAATGAAATAGCTACAAAAACAACCTTCCTACACTAAGTTTCAACAACACAAGAATACTAAATGAAAAATATTAGATATGTCAAATAAGTATAAATCAAAAATGTTGGAACTAAAAGTCTTACCATATGCACTTGAATATGCTTTTCTAAATAACAAAAAGCTTGTAATTATAAATGTTAATCTTGACAAAGAACATAAGAGATGATTTTTGAAAGTAATAAATAAATGGCCAATTTTATTTGCATTATCTTATGATGAAATAATTTTCAATAGTGCATGAATCTATTAACATCATATATAACCTAATCCAGTTGTTAATCCATGCCATCAACCTCAATGAAGATTGAACCCAAAACTCAACAATGTTGTTAAACAAGAACTAGAGAAACTACTAAAGGTAGGATTCATCTATCCTATTATAGACAATGAATGGGTTAGCCCATTGGTCATTGTCCTTAAAAAGGATGATAAATGGAGGGTCTATATAGATTTTCAACTACTGAACATAGTGACATTCAAAGACCATTTTCCTTTATCATTTCTTGATCAAGATCTAGATACTATTGCAGGAAACTAGTATTATATCTTTCTGGATGGATATAGCAAATACAACCAAATCTATATTGCACCAAAATATCAAGAGAATACAATGTTCACTAGCGCATGAGAAATGTTCACATACAAGCAAATGCTATTTAACTTATGTAACACTCCAACAACATTCTATAGACTTATCCTTAGCATATTCCAAAAACATATTGGTAATGGAGTTGAGGTATTTATGGATGAGTTTTCTACTTATGGACTTGCTTTCAAGTAAGCTTTGAACCACCTACAGTAGGTTTTGAAATGATGAATTAAAATAAATTTCAAGCTCAATGAGTAGAAGAGTCATTTAACTATCTAAGATGAAATTTCTTTAAGACACAATGTATCCTACAAAGGAATAGAGGTAGATCAAGATAAAACCAGAGTCAACTAAAGTATTACCCAAATTCCACAAACAATTAAGGATGTGAGATCATTTCTTGGTAATACATGATATTATAGAAGATTTATTGATAATTTTTCAAATATTACATAACTTCTTGTCAAATTAAAAATGAAATATGCACCATTCCAATGGTATGAATCATGTGAAAAGGTATTTGAGAGCCTGAAATAGAAACTAATTAAGACATCAATCCTTAGAGCTCTAAATTAGTCTATGTCATTCCACATCATGACCAATACTTTAAACTATGTATTAGGAGTAGTGTTGATCCAACTAGATGATCAAAAGTGATCATACTATACACTACACTAGTAGAAGTATTACTAAAATATTACTTAACTATATCGCCACAAAAAAAAACTTATGATTGTGGTATATGTCCTTGAAAAATTTAGATATTATGTACTTAGGTACTTAATCTATGTTCATACTGACCACAGTGCAATCCAATTATTAATGAATAAACAAATGGTTAGTCAAATAATGATAAAATGGCTCATTATATTATAGGAATTTGACATAGCAATGATTAGTTGAAAAGAAACTAAAAATGTTGTAGCTAATCACCTCTCAAGACTAAGATGGAATTCTCAAGAGAATAAGGAATCATTATTAAACCAATTTTCCAATGAAAACCTATTTACAAAGATATCAATGATTGTAGATTTAGTAGTAAAATCATGAATTACTGATTATATGACTTATCTAACTACATAAGAACTTCTTGCTAAATCGGATAAAAAATAGAGAGAATAGTTTCTCAATAAGGTAAAATAATATATGGAGATTAAAAGAATTTTTTATAAGATTTATGCAAATGATTTAATACAATGGTATGATCTAGAAGAAGATCAACAGAGAGTCCTACAAGATGCACATGAAGGACCATATGGTGTTCATTATGCAGAAAGAAGAACATCACTGAAACTTATGATGGCAAGCTACTTCTGGCCTATCATATTTAGGGATACACCATGATTTGCACAATCTTAAGAAAGATATCAAAAGGATGAAGGACTAACAGCTAGAAATGAATAGCTACAACAAAAAATATAACTATTAGAACCCATTCAATATTTGAGGAATTGATTCTACGAGGCCCATCAAACTAATGTCAAATGGAATGTTTTACATTATTGTGACTATTGATTATTACATCAAGTAGGCAGAAGCAGGTGTAGTTAAAGATTGCATAGCCACAACAACTACCAAATTTTTCAATAACATATGGTGAATAAGTTTGGAGCACCAAGAATGTTAATCTCAAATAACATAACTAATTTCACTAGAACTATACTTAAAAAGTTAATGTAATATCTTGGGATGAATCACAAACACACTACATCTTATCATCACCAAGAAAATAGTTACGCTAAAATAACTAAGAGATAATTTACACAAATATTAACTAGAACTATTACTAGGTGATGAGCGGTGAGGTAACCCTACACCCAACCATATAAATCATAAGTGTTCACACACGATCCAGTTGAATTCTATGGATGGGACTAGTTATGGCATCTATATCGTTATTCCTTTATTGTAGTTCACTATCTTCCCACTTGGACTAGTCGTAGCTTTATCACATATGGTTTTGTCCAATGTGAGGCATATGATGATTGATGTTGTCTAGCCTTAAGCTACTCCTAATGATAATAAAGAGGTTAATTAATTAAGCTAATTAATAGTGGAATGTAAAATATAAACTAGCATACATGCGATGAGCATCCATTCCTAATCATCTGCACATGCCTTGGACTTCATGTAACTACTACTGGGATTACCAAGCATACATCACTAGGCTTACTAAATGATACACTATTGGGTTACCAAGTAAATACACTTAAGCACTCATGATTAGTCATGCTCATTCTGCTTAATGATAGGAATAGTAAAGAGCAAAAAATGTAAACATTACCTAAGGAAGATAGTAAATATTTAAATAATTAAAAAATAATAAATCCAAGTGGATGTTTCAATGATGAAAGTAATCTCGATCTTTATTTTTGATAATGTAACACATCCAAGTATGTCACACTTGAATAATAACGTCGTACAATCACTTAACATCACACTGTAGGTATGCACTAGAAGACAACAAAACTTGGAATCAAAAATCTATGAAAAAAACTATCTAAAATCTATCAACAAACTATTTTCCAATTGTGCACCCAAGTGTGGTATTTATAAGCTAGCATAGAAGAGACGATATCAGATACCTGACATCATGGCCCCGATATCAGTGTCCAGCAAAACATGACTCATCATACCCCCATGACTGAATGAAAACTCATCCTTGACTTAAACAAAATGAGGAATAAGCTCTTTGTAAAATATTGGGAAGGTATGGGATTATTAACTGAATTGATAAACACATAAATTAACTTTTACATGTTGTAGTGGCATTTTACAAAAAATATGGATACAACATTACAAGACACAAAATTAGGAAAGCTCATGTAGTTCCCAGAGGCAATGACTTTTCCATCAGTTGCTTCCATTTGTCGTAGGCTTCTATAATTTGTAGTAGTTTAAGAGTGCTTGAAATTCTTCTTCCTCCATCCTTGGATCATGTACCATTTGGGCTAATATACCAATGTGTGCTGGAGCTAGTACATCCCATGGGCATGGTAGTTGTAGAAACATTTTTTTGGCCTTTACATACCTAGTCGCAAACTGCTGTCGTTCCTCCTCAAAGGCCTTGGCCTTTTCTTTCAATTCCTAGTGATCTATTAATCTCCTAGCCAGGTCTAAGGCTACATCTTTCTATCCATGGTAGCAATCCTTAATCACCCCAAATTCTAAGTTTGTCACATGTAGCTTTTGTAAAGTATTTTTTCTATCTATCAACTCTTTTTCATATAATGCATAGGTAGCCATTGCTTGCTTCTCTAATTCATTTCTAGATCGACCTATTGTTAACATGGTAAGGATGGCATGTCAAAGGTTAGCTAATGCCATGTATTCCTTGAAGTCTTCAATCTGCAAGTCTTTATTCTTTAGTTTCACGTGATGGACTAGTGCATAACTATCTAGGATAAGCTACCAATCAGGATTTTGTGTTGACAAGGATTTGATGTGGGCCTTTGCCATCTAGATTTCTTTTCTGTTAATCTTCTTATACATGCCAACTTGGTCCTGAAAGTGATATTTTAGCTTTTCATATTTTTTTGGCCTCATTTTTCCATGTGCTTATCTCAATTATAGTCTTTTGATGGATTGAGTGGACCTCCTCCATTGAGAGGGTTCAGTTCTCTCTAGTTAATCTACTAATGTCTTGGTTGAACTTCACCGGTTATTCTCTTAACTAGTGGACACATTCCTCCAAGATGTTCTTCTATTTTTTTATCATGGTTAACCTTGTGTTATCTGCAGCAAGTTGTTTATTTTCTTCTTATGTGATGATCAATGCCTTCTTATGAGAATATGCTTGAGCTTCAATAGCTAAGGCATTCTAGACCACCTTCTTCTTCTCTTTCCCAAAATCTTTATTCTATTTAATTAATTGGTTTAGTTGCTCCTTTTGAAATTGATCTAGCTATTCAAGTGCTACAAACTAGGCATGATCCCATCTTTCAGCTCTTAGGGGAACCAACTCTTCTTATAGTCATTGCACTTCTATTTTTGCATGTTTCCCCTAGTCTCTGCAATGAGAAACTTTTCTTTTATGGTAATGAGATCTAATTTCACTACAATTACATAACTAGGAATATCAAAAAGGGTTTTCATTACTTATCCCATCTATAGTAATCTATCAAGAACATCCTCACTAGCCTGCAGGAGTCATTGAAGTCCCAGCTAGCATTTGGGCATCTTTGGTCCCAATTAAGTCCACTGGAGGCACAATAAGCACATTAAAAGATTCTTTGATGTGATTTATTATCACCTTAGTTGCACCCATTGCATCGTAATGCTACATTACCACTACTATTGCACCTTCTCCTTTTTCAAGCATCACTTGAAAAGATGTAGCATTACCAAAGATTTGTCTTGACCATTAGGATTCTCCTCCCGATTGTAACGAAATCTACCCTCTTGTTCGATTATTAGAAATGGTAGGTTGCATGACATCATTAATAACTCGAAAGAGGTTTGACTCATCCCTACTTATCCAACTAATAGTTTCAGCTATTCTCTACAAATGGCTCATCACAAGTTAGTAGTCTTGTGGCAGTGGTGCTGAAACTTGTGGCTCACGCCACTACTTAGGCTTTTCCTCTATTTCTTTTTCTAGTTTTTCTTCCTTCTTTGGTTCTTGTTCCTCACTAAGGTCTTTTCTTAATGCTGCAAGTTTCAGTAACTTAGTGAAGAAAGCATTCTGAGCCCTCCTAGGAATGTCATTTATGTATCCGAGGATTCTAGCATGCTTACACAGCTTCCTAATCAGGCAAGAAAATAGAAGTGTTCGCTTCCCAACCTTCTTTTCTTTGAACCACCTCTAAATTTTCATGCAATATCATTGGGGAAGATAAGCAATGTATTTTTCCATTAATATCGCACTCCCCCTAGCCATGTATGTTGAGATTATTTTGAGCCCCTTAGTTGGGAAGAGGTGATATGTGCCTATCTTAAAATAGGTCCTCTCTTCCAAAGTTAACTCATTATATGGCTTATTGTACTTATTGTATGCCCACTTCAACCATAATTTTCTTGTTTCTAGATTAGACCTTGTGGATAGATGTGCCAACTAGGTTCCCATATTTAAAAAATTCAGAGCCTTTGTGATTTCTTTGACTAAAAAAGAAACAATGACTCCACCAATGTTAACTATGGTACCTTCTTCTTTTCTATGCCAAAATTAGTATTTCTCACTAAGGTACCATTCACCACTATCTAAAAGGATGTGCCATAATGGTGATGCCTCAACTTTTGTTTGAAAGACCTCTAGAGAAAATGCCATACATGGATCAAAGTTCATTTCCATGATGACCATGGTCAACATGGATTTCTCCTTAATAGCTTCAAGGCATTCTAGGTACAATGTGAGGCATTGTCCTTGCACTAGAGCTTATGGTTCTACAACCTCTCCTTGGACCAATTTCCCTATACCAAAAGCCTCTTCATGAATGTTGAATGATTGAGCCTCCTACTCCTAATGCTCATCTTGCTATCCTTGTTGGCCTCTACCACCTCTCAAGCATTTGGCTACACCTTGCGAAGGTCCTTCTTGTCCTCCTCTTTTTGGAGCCATCTACAATCAGTCAAGGGTCAAATGTTACTAAGGTGTTGTTATTTATTTTTAACAAGTTTATACCTTACTCATGACCTTAATTTCATTAAGTTCTTTAGCTCATATGATTACAGAGTTAGAAAAATTTTCAGAATAATGCCCAAACAGTGATATTCTCTTTTATAACCCTTCACAATTGGTTTCTTTTTCCTTATGTATGGCTTATCATGATGGTTATGGTCCTATGGGTGAAAAAATTAAAATTTCTAGCATTGATACGATTGATTTTTCATTAAAACACTTAACATTTTTAACATTCCTACCCTTGTAATACCTTCTAGGTGATAGGAAATTTTGAAAAATGGGCACAAGTTTTCGACACAACCATCCTTCACCGACTAAATTAAACACTCTAGGTTCAAACAATAAGAAAATTGAAGTGGTATGGAGCAAAATATCATAACTAGAAGTTGATTACATAAAGCTCTTAGTCACAAGAGAAAATTTCAAAAACTCCCCTAGCTACAAATTATGAGAATGGATATTGGGACACCACAAGTGTCATATATATAGGTTTTGTTTAAATGATATCAAGTATCCAACATCGAGTCTGACCCCATATCAAGTAGTCAATATTTGGGTGCTCAAATTTGTATATTATGAGGGCATTCATCATGGAAAATGAAGCTCTAAGATTGATTGAAAGGTTTCAAGTTAAATCCATAGTTCTAGGGTAAGTAAGAAATCATAGTTAGGTACCTGATGTGTTAAAAGATAGAGTCGTTAACATTAAAAAGCTTTGGAAGATGTAAGAAAAAGGGTATTAGACCTATGGTGTGGAATAGATCAATTATATGGTAACAGAAAGTAACAAATTTAACATTTATGCACTTGGAAGGTGAAAATGATGTGGTTGTGTTAAACAAGTACAAGTCACAATAGTTACACAACTGGGTCCTCCCCAAAGCAAGCTTTAGTCCATAATGCCCTTGTATAACCACATCTAAAAATGTCTATAGGCACCAAAGGGGTCAAATGCAACATACACTTGTAAAATAAAACACACATTTTAAAACCACCAATTTAAGAAAATAGCTCTATGTCACATAAAATCACAAGTTAGGATTATACAGATAGCAATATGAGTTGGATTTTAGAAAGGATTGTAGAAATTGTGACGTGAGATGTATTTACCATAGACATAATGAATCCTTGTGTGTTATTAATGGTTAAATAATCATCAACCCATATTTCCAATATTCAAACCAATTCCAAACTACATTTAGTGACATCGCATTGTTTCATCACTTCATTTGACAACCATAATACTACCACAGTTCCAAGGAGTAGCATCACTTGGTGTTTTGTCCAAGGAAGGAGTTTATTGATGCCACATTTTTTTTCTTTTGCAAAGTATTCTAAGAAGCTACCAACCTTTAGGAATGGGTACATGTCTTTCTAGTGGGACCCTTTGAAATGTATTTAGTGCCCTTTTATTTTAGTCTTACTTCCATTTTTCATTAGATCTACAAGAATATAATTACAACCTTAGCAACATGATAGAACATATAGAAGCAGTCAAAGAGAATCCACAAATCCCCTTCATGTCACACCCTTCACATTCCCCCTTGGTTTCACACTTTTTTGTCTAGGCACAATGACTACAAATTTATTATTATTTTGATGATGGAAAAGAATATCATTATGACTAGGGTAAGAACCTCTTATTAATGGGATGGATGGATGGATGAGGTGGCCTCACTATCTGAATAATCAGTTCCTCATAACTTGTCAACATAGAGAAAACCTCACCTCTATGGGCTACATGATCATTTTATTCACAAGAAAGATTACTAACAAAGAAAATGAAAACAAAAGTTGGAAAAAAGTTAAAAAGGATAGGAAAATTTGTATCGAGAAGTAAGAAAATAATAAAAAATTGTAAAAAAAAAAAAAAGATGAAAAACAACTATTAATTCTGAATGTTAGAAGGGGGTGTTTCCCCCATAACTAAGCATTTAACCATGCAAGAATTAATAAGTAGATAGGTAGGCTTCATGCATGTATAAAACATTGTTAACCTTTCATTTTCCAGCCACTGGGTGTCTTCTAGTTTAGTGGCAGTTGTGTAGATAAGTTGTTGTTTACACATCTAGTTGTTAAATGTATGGTAGGTCAAAGTATGACTTGTATCCATGTTACAGATGTCTGGCCCACAATTGCACCCTTAATCATGATTCAGTATGCATGGATTTGTTTGTCTCCCCACACTACTAGATTCATTGCTTCTTTTGGATGTTAGAGTAACAATGGATGGTGGCCCTTGCAGAGGTCCATAGGACGTTGGTTGTGAAACAAAAGGGATTGCACTAGATTGACATTGTGTTGGTTCAAATGATGTGGTAGTTCCATGAGTGTTGTGCTTCCACCTAGAAGATATTTGAAAGAAAGGACATTTCTAAGTTTGCGTTGGAAACCTACTAGTGTCAAAAAATCTATGCACATTCACAACATAATTGGCATTCATTTATTGATGTTGTGATGTTGAACGTTCCTATGTTGTTGCTTGTGGCATGTGATGACATGGGGTATGAGAATATCAAGGATAGGATGAAGGGTAAGAGGTGCGAGGTGGTGATCCTTCAGGAGATGTCATGGGTTGATGGTACTTGGAAGAGTGATAGTAGTGATTTAAAGTAGAGAACATAGAACTAGTTGAAAAAACAAGGTGTTGAACATAATATATGTATGGTTTCAACTAGTAGTAAGGGTAGGGCTGGTTTTGTGATGGCCTTCCCCATGACTGTGGGTTTTGCCACTGCGGTTGATGCTAGTATTAAGGCTAGTAATAAATCCTTCTAGGATAGTACAATTGGTTGTGGGACTCTCTATAATTACTACATGGAAAAGTAAATTTCCTAAGCATGTTCTTTTGTACAAATTTAGAATTTAATGCAAAAGCCCAATACTCATGTAGATGTGACATGACTAGGCAATGGCCCTTTGGGTGGTCATATATGTAGATGTCACATCTATCATCTTTGTTCGTGGTTGAGTCTATAGCCTCGCTTTCTTCAGCCATTTCCCTTGTTTGTCGATAAGTTTTCCTACCTATTTCTTGGTACTACTTCCTTAGTTTATTTTAATTTCCTAGTTTGTTTTGTGTTACCTTCTCCTTTACATTTTCTATGAAAGTTGTAACTTTTTCATATATCCACACTAACATCCTATTAAACTTTGCTTTAAGTTCATCAATAAACTTTTGTATCATCAAGGTTCATTGCAAAATCTCCTTATCAAGAGCATCCTCTTTCCCCTTACCATAGATATGGACCTTTTTCTTTTGAAGAGTTGGGTCCCAGTGATATTTCTTAACATTCTCCCATTTTTATAGCTCTCATTCTTCTGTCACCACACACTCAATTAGCCCTTGGATCTAATGGGTTCATAACTTGTATAATTAACCTAGAGTATACATCCAAAGGGTCTCCCTTATTTCATTACAAAGCCCATCTATGATGTGGAAAAGTTACTTTTCCTCAAAGAAACCATGGCATGGGCATCTATTTAGCAAAGAATAATATCTATCTAAGGCCATGTCTAAGGGTTTACGTTGTTCTTATCTCCATCCTTGGATTTGTCTCCTCAAGTTAAACGCTCTCACATAGGTTTGGTATTTCTTGTTGAAGATTTCCAACATTGTGGACCATCATTGAATTGAATTTGGTTTCAACAACCTATACCACACTTCGGCTCTATCAACTAGTGTCTTGGGAAAGAGCTTAAGCTTTTGCCACCTACTTTCAATGTTGTAGAAGGAACAAGCATCTTGGAAGGCTTGTACATGATGTTATTGATTCAAATTGTAGCCTCCTGCAAATTTAGGGATATTGTTTATATCAAGCCAAGGTAGGCAACTTTCCTTGTGATGCATGCAGGATATCTTAACCGCCTCTATGATCTGCATCAGGCTTCTAATGGCCAACAATGGTTCATCGTCATTAGACATATTGTGATGAAAATTTCTATTCATTTGATTTTGATGATTTTGCCTATGTTCATTTTTACTTATTTGATTTTTCCTATGGGTTCAATTCCTACTTTGAATTTAACCCCATAGTGGAGCTTTGTCTCTATACCTACATTCATCTTCATCAAAACTCAATGTTGAAGAGGAGGAGGAGGTTGAGGAACTGGGAGGGTTGCATGGCTCCTATGGTGTTTCCCATAGTTCTTTGATTCATCATTTCCAAGTTTTGAGGAGTTCTTAGGTCTTGAGGCCTTCCCTAGTCTAGGACTTCATCTCCTCTAGGGTTGTTTGCCTTAGGTGAATGTATTCTTTGTGTGTTGTTAGGCTAGTCATCAACATATGAAACCCCTACATCAAGTTGGTCACTCCAACTTCCTTCAACATATATCTTGTTAGTTCTCCAATGGATGTCTTTGCTATACAATGCATTATTGCTTTCTTGTGAAAGAGATATTGTTATTGGTTTATGATGTGTGTGATTTAATATTTTGTGAAAGATAAATTGTTAATGCATTTACAACGATCATGTATAATATAACTAACCTAGATAACTAAAGTAATCCTCAACAATAATGCCAATGATGAGTGATAAGGTGCCACCTATGTCCAAACATACGAATCACAAGTGTTCACGCATGATCCAGTCAAATTCCATGAATGGGACTAGTTGTGGCATCTAGATCGTTATGTCTTGATTACAATTCGTTGTCTTCCCACTTGAACTAGTGATAGCTTTGTCACGTATGGTTTAGTCCAAAGTGAGGGATATGATGATTGATGTTGTTTAGCCTTAAGCTACTCCTAATGATAATAAATAGGTTAATTAATTGAGCTAATTAATAGTGGAAGGTAAAATCTAAACTAGCTTACGTGCAATAAGTATCCATTCCTAATTGTCTACACATCTTGGACTTCGTGTAAGTACTACTAGGATTACCAAGTGTATGTCACTAGGCCTACCAAATGATACACTACTAGGTTACCAAGTAAATACACTTAAGCACTCGTGATTAGTCATGCTCATTCTACTTAATGATAGGAATAGTAAAAAGTAATAAATGGAAACATTAACTAAGGAAGATAGTAAACAATTAAATAATTAAAAGCAATAATAAATCTAAGTGGATGCTATAATGATGAAAGTAATCTCAATCTTTATTTCCAGTCATGTAACATGTCCAAGTATGTCACACTCAAATAAGGATGTTGTACAATCACTTAACATCACATTGTAGGCTTGCATTGGAAGACAATAGAACTTGGAATCAAAAATCTATGAAAACACTATCTAAAATCTATCAACAAACTATTTCCCAACTATGCACCCAAGTGTGGTATTTATAGGCTATCATGAAAGAGGTGATATCAGATTCCCAACATTGGAGGTTGTGCCCCAATATTGAATACCTAACATCACAACCCCAATAGCAAATATCTAATATTGGAATCAAGAAAAACATGACTCATTAGTAGGTATAAGAAGGATTGGAGTACTAAATTGAATGATGTTCTATATAGCATATCAATCTACTGAGAAACTTCTTATAGTGTATTTTTCATATGAACTTATTTATGGTAAATTACCTACCTAACCAATTCAAGTAGAGATAAATACCCTAACAACCACCTATGTGCTTGACTTAGACTAAGATCTAGTCTAGAAAGAATAATTAAAAAACCTGAATTTACTAGATGAAAATCAATTAGTGGCTTAAATTAGGAATGAAATTCATCAAAAGTATTCCAAATGTAGACATGATGCTAAGATTAGACAAGTTTCTCTTAGAACTTAAGATATAGTCCTTTATTATAACTTAAACCATGTCACCTAAAGGGCAAAGATTTAGAATTTATGCAACCCTATATAATACATGTCACATACCAATCAAGAGCCATGCAAATATATCATACAACAAACCCACAAAAAATAATTTTGGTTAACATTCAACAAGTTAAACCATTTCATGACTTTCCATTCTCATGGAAATCTGCCTTGTGTTCTAACCCGCTTACCTTCCATTCAATCTTTCAAATTTCTACCTCCAAAAGTAGTAATGGGAATTTCATCTCTTATCCTTGAGCACCAATGATTCTTTTTATCATTTTCTTTCATTTTGATTAATTTATAACTAGTTTTCTAAATTCTTTAAAAAAATTTCTATTGTTTAATACTTTCCACAGTTTCTTAGCATTTTTTCATTATTTAATATCTTACAATATTCTATGTATGTTTTTATATTCTTATATATCTTTGATTCGTTTTACAATTTTATCATTTTTTTATGTATATATTTTTCCTGATTTTTTGTAATAAAGTATTAAGTAATAAGCAAGATGTAGTTGAAACAATAACAATTTCACTCTTTGTTATCAAATCATTAAAGAACTAATTATATATTACATTAAGACCACATCATCCATCCACTTATTTCTAATAATAAGAGATTATTATCATGGAAATAATAATATTCACATCATAATAAAACTAAAAGAAAACTATGATCATTATTCCTAGATGGAAAGGTAAGGAACCAAGAAGGAACAAAAATAGTGTGACATCAAGGGATTTGTAGATTATCTAAAACTACTACTATATTTCCTTATTAAGTTGTATTCTTTACTTGAGCTCCAATGAAAAATGGGATTATATTCTTGAATAAGTGCTACCTTTCCATATCACTAGAAAGACATGTTACCCATGCTTGAAGGTAGTCCTCTACTAAGGTTGACATAGTAATAACATAATCAATACAGATAATAAAAATTTCTAGGTGTTTTAGTGGAAAGACATGTTATCGATGCTTGAAGGTTAGTAACTTTTCAAAATATTCAAGGTTTCTTAAACTTGCATTAGTTATGGAGCTAGAAAGACATGTTATGCATGCTTGAAGACACTCCTCTATCCAATGGCCAAGTCTCTTTTAAATAAACTATGTAATTAATAAATTGCCTTCTTATTCTTCATTATCAAATAATGATATTTCTTGTAGTTGTGACAGTCTTAGGTTTGTAAGTTTCTGAGATGATACAATGCAATGTTACTACTAAGTGGTATGGACTTGGTTTGGGTCTTAGACAAATAGGCTAATGCTCACTTTAATCATGCATTACACATAGAATTCATTATGTTTAAGACATGTCACATCCATTTTCTACAATTCCTACTACTATCATTCCATCTCACTATTATATACAAGTATAATTTGATGGTTTTGTATGACATAGTATTATTTTCTTATTGGGAAGATACTAACATGTGTGTTTTGAATGATATGTGTGATTTGGATCAAAACCTTGAGTTTTATTTTCTTATAACTAAAAATGCCACCAAAAAGAGTACCTAAAACTAGAGGACCATTACTACTAAGTGAAAAGAGGTCCAAAGAAACAAAAATAGGATGACACATAGAATAAACTTCTCCTACAGAGCAAGAGCTATAGTCATATTTAATCCATCAATGTACACCTATAATAGGGAAATCTATGTAGATAGAAGTTGATGTGCCACCAACTCCATAACAAGGACAATGTCTCATACTTTCCAATGAGTGTCTATAGTTCATCTAAGAGAAATCCATCATGTCCATTGTGATAAAGGAACTCAACTTTGAACTTTTCATGGAGTTTGCACCTATATAGGTTTACAACAAAAACTTTAACCATTACCATTCTAGCCTATTACAAGTAATGGTGAATGGTATTTGGAGTAAGTTCATCAATTTTGGAAAAATAAACAAGATGGTGCAAATGTCAAAATTAAGGAAGTAACAATGTCATATTTAATTGAAGTAATCACAAGGGCACTAAATCTACCAAATGTCAAATCTAACATTGCTCAAATCTCCATATAGTCTAACATAGATGCAAGAGACTTATGATTGCATAGGACATATGGAATGATAGAAAAGAAGTAAAATGGATTATTCACTACAAAATAGATTTACTTTAAGATTGAAACATATCATATTTTCCCAACCAAAATAATTAATAGAATTTCTACCTATGCTACTAAAGGAAGTGCTATCCTAATAAAGAAATTCCAAGCTAATATAGTCCATCTATTGTTTCTAGAAATACAAAGAAGGTTTGAAAAGAAGAATACATGGAAACACACTGTTCCATTCTCTTGTCTTATTAAAACATGGTGCAAACAAGTAAGAATTTTGGGCTACATAAATGATGCTTCCCAAAAAGCCCAAAATGCTTCATACATAGAAATCTCCAAGCCAATGCCACCCAATAATGTCAAGTAGAAAATCCAGTAGGCACTAAGACTGTAGCAAGGTTAACACCAACAACAAACATTTCAACGACAGAAACATAACAAGTAGAACCTAGTTGATCAACCCTAGCTATAAAATAAGTAGAATCAAGTACTCCACTAGCATAACAACTAGACTATAGGCCTTTCATAAGTCACTTGTAGCAAATTACTAAAATAATCAATTGGGATAGCAAGGAAGCCTCAAGTATGTACCAAGTGAAGGATAATCCAAGTAGACCTGTAGTATCCATAGGATCTACTAGTGATCAAATATCTTTGAACATAAGAGAGGATGATAATTAGGCACAATAGATTTCTAGGAACACTTGATCATTCCATTTTATATTAAAAATAGGTAAATGATCCACTATACTAGTGATGCAACACTAAGATGCAACAAAAAAAATTGAAGTAATAATTAATCATATCAAAGAGTCATTTCATGTTTTCATTATGTAGCTGGTAGAGATTTATGGAGCCAAAGATGTACAAACATTAGCCAAAACCTTACAAAAAGAAATTTTGTCACCTACTAAACATGAAGATACATTGATAAGTCTACTACAAGTAGGATAAGTACGCATATTCTTTTTTGAATCCCCAATGATATCACTATAGTGCAGTCATAACTAATATCCATAAAAGAAAAGCTAATCATGGCAAAACTGAGGATGCAACACATAGAAAATGAATTGTAGAGGCTACAAGAAGAACTAGCCACATTGAGGGCTGAAAGATGAAACCCTACACAACACATTGCACTAGACCATCTAGCATAATTCAAAGATGAACAAGTCAATCAATTAATGATTAAGTAGAAATAGATGAAGATGGAGAAGGAAAAAGTAGTATGAAATTCTTCAATAACCAGATGCTTAGATATACACCCATGCCAAGGATATTGCTACATTAGAAGAAGAGAATAAGAGAACTGTTGTAGAAAATTTAAGATTGATAAACATTGAGAAATAGAAAAGTATCCATTAGTTGAAAGACAAGTTTGCTAGAGTCAACCTAGACATGAGACAATTAGCCCATGTGAATAGAACCCTATCAATGAAAGTAGTACACATAGTTAAACAAAAGTTGACTATTGAAATCAGCATGTGATAGAATGAGGCCAATAAACATTAAAGGCTTAAAGAACATTTCAAAGATCAAGTATGCATGTAAAAGTAGATTGATAGGAAATAGATCTATGTGGCCAAGGCCAAGATCAGTTCCATCATGCAGCAAACACCTAATTGGAAACCCATCTTGAATAGTCTCTTCCCTTTTCACCAAGCAGAGCTAAAGAACAAATATCTACAAATAGAGGATTTAGTAGAATATATGAGGTTATTAAATCTATGCTATGCTAACTTAGCCATGTTGATTGTAAGTGTGCGAAGAACAGAATTAAAGCAACAAGTGGCTACAATATATTCTATGTATGAAAAAGAGTTTGTAGATAGGAAAGATATACAACAAAAGCTCCACATCATCAACTCTAAACTCCAAGTAGTCAAATCAGGCTATCAAGATCAAAAAGATGTTTCAATGAATCTAGCTAGAAGAATGACTTATTATTAAGAATTACAAAAGATGGTCAAGCCTTTGAGGTAGAAAGGACATAGTTTGCAGCATGGTACATCAAACCTAATAAAATGTTTCCATAATTTCTATGCTCCTAAGAAGTGCTAACACCTATCAATATTTTCAAATTAGAATAGACAATGCATGACCCTAGAATTGAAGAGGAAAAGCTAATAGCATTGTTGAATAACTACTAGTTTCATAAGCCAAATGACAAAGGAAAGAAGTCAATGGATGAGCCACCACCATCATGAATATGAAGTGGCTACATCAAATTCTATTTTTTCTTTTTTTTTTTGTTTTATCTCATCTTTTTCTATTTTTATCATGTTTCAATCAAGCACTACATGATAATTTTGTAACACCACTCAAATAAAGATGCAACATTCATAGTTTACATTAGTCATGTATATATTTCATGATGTCAAGTCCATGTAACCCCACAAGTTTGTAATGAACTCTACCCTCCTTTTGTTTGAACTCAAGGATAAGTTTTCAATTAGTTGTGAGGATATGATGAAATATCTTTTATCAAGAACAATGATATCATAGCCTAATATACAATGTCACAGATATGATATCATGGGAAATGATCATGTCTATAAATACAAATCCAACATCACATCAAAAAAAAATTTTGGCTAACACATAGCAAAATTTTTGTAGTTTGTTACCATAAAGTTAGAATTAGTTGTGAATGCTTGCAGTCTGGTGAATTATAGTTATACAACATCTTTATGCAAGTGGATTATTCCTAAACACAATTCATAAATCATAATAATGATTAAGATTGTTCTTCACCATTGTAGCATCTCAGAGAGAATAGATTTACTTTTTCATGTTGTTTACTTTTACTATGTCATTTACATTTCCTAAGTCATTCAATATTCTAATGTTTATTAGTAAAGGCAGAATGAGTATGACTAATTTCAAGCATAAACTATAATCATTTGGTAAAATAGTAGTGACTTTGCTTGATTCACTTAATAGTAAAGTTACTTGGTAATCCAAATAACAATTACATCAGCTTAGGACATGTACAGAAAACCAAGAATGGATACTTATCATCACTAGGCTAGAATAGTCTTACATTTTTATTGTACTTAGAGATAGAATTTCTAATCATTTCTACTATGTTTACCTTTAGTATACTTAGAGCTATATAACATGATTTTATCATATGCCTCACTAAGAGTTAAACCATATGTTTTGCACCTTGCTAGCTCTAAGTAAAAAGACAACAATCACGAACTTCTTATCAACTCATTAGTATACTTACATTTTCCATCCACAAATTATAATCTCGTCACACGTGAGCACTTGTGACTTGTATGGTTGAGTGTTGGAATCCTCTACCACTCATCAATTGCTGTTTTCCTAGTCCTTTAAGTAGTAATGCTTTAGTAGGTGTAGGTGTAGAGAACTTTCTTCAAAATTCTCCAATTATCAACTATCCTACAACTTCATCAAATTTTAAAGAGGCACTTGTACTGATAAGATTTTGAACAATAGTTTTCCATGAATCAGGAAGTGATTGTAACAAGGCAATACATTAATCTTCTTCATCCATCTTACTACCAATTGATTGTAATTGTCTCACAATAGTATTGAAAATAGTAAGATGATATGTAATAGTATTATTTTGAAACATCTTTAATAATTATTATTACCTTTTAATATGTACTTTATTTGAATAAGGACTAGATTAATATATCTTACCCATAACATCCCATAATCCCTTTGCAATCTCTTCATCTTGTAAATTTATAAGCAAAAGATTAGAAATACCTTTACCAATTGTTCTCAAAGCCACACAATCTAATTGATTCTAATCTTCAACTTTCATGCTCTTTAATTTAATTCTAATGATGCATACATCTTGTTTCTTTTCAACTAACAAATCTTCCATCCTAAGCTTCCAAATATTGTAGTTGTTGCTATTGAACTGTTCTATTTCAACAATGTACTTAGGACCGCTCATCATCTTAATGCACTTATGAGCTTCCAAAGATTATAGTTTTTGTCATTGAACTATTCTATTTCCTCAATGTACTTAGCACCATTTTCCATCTTAATTCATTTAAAGAGATAAGAGCTTTCAGAATCAAATAAACCGTGCTTTGATAACAATTTGTTAATTTATGCCTCAATTAAGCAGGATAATCAAGAAACAAGAAGTAGCAGACATAGAAATTCAATTATGGAGTTGGAAGAAATACATTGAGAACACAAAAAATTATCCTAGGAAAGCATACCAAGACCTCGAGAAATGGCTTTAACTACTAGCAAGCCTTAGAAATCCAAGTCTTTTTACTTTGAGACTTACAACAAGCTTAGATCAAGTTTCATAAGAGAAAAAGACTACAACCTGAATTATGCCTCACACACCCTTTGATTTGGTGAAGATGTGATGATAAGACACCCAAGCATCTACTTATATAATGGTCATAATAGTATGATTTAGGTAAAATCAAATTATGGGGTTATAATCCATAATTAATCATGGCCAAATTGGGTATGAGCAGTCACATATTATTTTGATATATAACATACCTTATCCTTTGTTATTTACAGTGAACATGCCAAGAATAATTTCCCAACCTGACAGCCATTACAATATGAAGGTATTTTAAACTTAAAAAATTAACATACCTCACAATGATGACTCAAACACCAGATTTTTTAAAGTGTGGTTAGTTTTAATTTTTTTAACATGCTTATGTGCCTAATGATTTAATTCAAAACCTTTCAACTAGAAAAGTTTGTCACCATGGTGCAATCTTATGATGTCAAAAAGTCCATGAGATCATCTAACCTTGTTTAAGCTACATGATGTACATGATTACAAAGTTAAATTAACCTATCCCAACCTTAATGGTTGAAGATTAATAGTATTGAAATGATTGAAAAATAAAATAAAATAAAATATTAATTCTAAAATTATAAGCAGCCACGGGAGCAATCATTCTCTTTGGTGCTTGTAATTTAAGTAGCTAGATTATGAAGGTTCAATTGCAGTAAGTAAAACACACGGTTTTCACTTAATAAGGAAATGGATTTCTGCAGAAAACCAGTCTCCCAGCTCTCAAATTAAAATATTAAACCTGTAACCTTGGATTCCACATGTCACCAGTATTTACCGATGGGTAGTAGACTATCACCTTGGTGAGGTCCAAACGCAACCAAAATCCATACTCACAATTTTGGAAATATAAAACAACAGAATACAGTTTCTATGAAGCATAATAGTTACCGGCATTGCCATATAAATACCATGAGTGGTCCAGGGAATTGACTACGTTCTGAAGCGCCAAATCACGTCTGGAGTTGTAGTTGAATTTCTAAAGCACGTTGGTGTAACTCTCTTTCATAAATGAACAAACATCTGTAACGTTAAGTTGCAAGCCTCGCTGTAACGTTAAGCTCTGCATTTAATATCGCTGTGTTTCTCTGCGCTCTCATCCAAGCATGCTTCTGAAGCTTCTGCAATTTAAGTTCTGAAATCTTCCGTCTCTATCTCTGTTGCCGCAGAAAAGCAGCACGGCTAAGGGAAACGACTTTGTCCTTGAAGAATACGACGTAAAAGATGAGTTATAAATGGGAAGCAGATGCATGCCTTGACCTTTTCTAGACAAAGGAAATTCAGGCTGGGATGAATCCAAAACGATATTGCAGATAGATGATGATGATAACCAAAACGACAATCAATTCCAAAACAAAGAAGTCAGAACTGCGGAGCATTGATGGCGTCCAAAACGATTCTACGCTGTATGTGCTTCAGCTCCTCGGATTGAGCGTCTGCAACGTCACCAGCGATAACGGCGGCTTCACTTACAGTAGCTATTGAAATGATTGAAAAATAAAATTAAATAAAATGTTAATTCTCAAATTATAAGCAGCCACGGAAGCAATCATTCTCTTTGGTGCGTGCTTGTAATTTAAGTAGCTATATTATGAAGGTTCAATTTCAGTAAGTAAAACACACGGTTTCCACTTAATAAGGAAATGGATTTCTGCAGAAAATCAGTCTCCGAGCTCTCAAATTAAAATATTAAACCTATGACCTTGGATTCCACACGTCACCAGTATTTACGTATGGGTAGTAGACTATCACCTTGGTGAGGTCCAAACGCAACCAAGCATTTAATATCGCTGTCTTTCTCTGCGTTCGCTCTCATCCAACGTTAACCTCAACCTCTGCATTTAATATCGCTGTCTTTCTCTGCGTTCGCTCTCATCCAACGTTAACCTCTACATTTAATATCGCTGTCTTTCTCTGCGTTCGCTCTCATCCAAGCATGGTTCACATTTGCCTCTTTGAGCGAGCCACATGCTTCTGAGCTTCTGCAATTTAAGTTCTGAAATCTTCCGTCTCTATCTCTGTTGGGGCAGAAAAAGCAGCATGGCTCCTCCTCGCAACTTTACTGAAAAGGGATACAACTTTGCCCTTAAGAATACGACGTAAAGGTGGGTTATAAATGTGAAGCAGATGCACGCCTTGACCTTTTCAGACACAGGAAATTCAGGCTGGGATGAATCCAAACGATATTGCAGATAGATGATGATGATAACCAAAACGACAATCAATTCCAAGACAAAGAAGTCAGAACTGCGGAGCATTGATGGCGTCCAAAACGGTTCTACTACGCTGTATGTGCTTCAGCTCCTCGGATTGAGAGTCTGCAACGTCACCAGCGATAACGGCGGCCTCACTTAGCTAGCCATGACGTACTGCTACAGGTTTTGGATATAAACATTTAGTCCAGCTTTGAGTGTGGTTGACATATTCACAGGCAGCTTCATTGCTTGTGCAGCCGCTTTTGTTACCCAGAGCAGGGTGTGAATTAGACTGGCAGTATTACTCATCAGTATTATTATTATTATTCTTGTTATGATGGATTTTCTATAAAAAAAAATTGACGTGCATGGTATGTTTTTTTTTAGTAAAAATGTCGGAAAAAAACCTATAATTCTATAATTCATATAAATTTGAGTTAAACAGAGAATTGCAGAAAGACCAGTAAAAAAAATCCAAATAAACTTAATGCAGAAAAGAGTAAACTGACACCCAGCTTTTTAAGGTAGTTCAACTGCTAGATTGGCTGAACCCCAAATAAACTTAATGCAGAAAAGAGTAAACTGACACAGAGCTTTTTAAGGTGGCTTGGCTGCTAAATTGGCTGGCCTACATCTAGCATAAAATTTTTCCTACATCCTAAGAGGTAGAGTAATCTATTAATCAAAGAAAATTACAGGGCTTCTTTTACAAGCCTATACTAAGCACAACGGCTACCCTCGAATGTCATAAAAATTTGTTTCCACACAAAGACTCAAGGGTTATGGAACTTTTTGAGAGAAGAAAATAAAGCTTTTACAGAAGAAACACAAAGAGATATTAAGAGAAGAAACTCTAGTTTAAGCACAAGGCCAAAAACCATAATACCAAAGCTAAGCTAGAGAACTTCAATTTATAGCCAATATTATTTTTAATCATTTTTAAAGTGGTTCTTCATCCCATTGCTAATAACTCAAGAAGCATGATAGGTGGCAAGTTGTAACCATTAACAATCCATTGGGGAGAGTAGCTAAAGAAGCAAAGCTATATCCTTTATATCTTAGCTTTCATTACTATATTTGGTATGAGGTTGAGATGAGTATTAAAAGCTTAGCAAAGAAGAAAGAGACCTGTAATTTCATTTTTGGTGCTAACAGTTCCTTCACTTCCTGTGGAAATAACAATATATGCTTATATTGAAGATAATAGTTCTTTAAGCTTCAACTAGCAACTCTTCTCTTTTCATTAATAAAGTTTAGCTTGCTTTCTTAGTAGTCTAGACTCTAGCTTTTTCGTATAATAGCCCTTTTCCATATAACCTTATAATGCCCCATTTATTTCTACTAATGTGTTATCGTTTTTTAGTGTAGTTTGTATAAAATCAAATTCTAGTTCTAGATTGGTTCCAGCTTTAAGAGAGCTATTAAATCCAACTTATATTCTTCACTATGAACTTTCCTTCTACTTAGGCTCACATGGTAGCGAGAAGATATGAAGACTTTTTATACATATGGTTTTATGCTTTTTAAAAAAGAAAAAAAAAAGGTTTTCTTGTGTGTATGATACAAGAGTTAAGATGGCACAGCTATTTTGAAAGAGCTTTGTAGAACCAATAATTGGTTCTGCAAGCTAATGTGCCAAGAAGCTCAATAAGACCCAAAATTAGTTCTAAAGCTTTTCTGAAAAGAGACAAGCTTTTCATTGGAGCTTGCATATATAGAAATAAAAGCTGACATGGTAGAGCTATTTTTACCAAGCTTTTATAGAACCAAGGATTGGTTTTAGAGTGGATTTTAAATAAGAGCTTATTTCTAAAACTGATGTGGTAGAGCTAATTGAATAAGCCCTTCATAAAACCAAATATGGCTCGACAAGCTAGTTTTGTTTAAAGCACTTTCTTTTTGGGTTAACGTGGACGAGCTATTTCTCACTTCTTTGTAGAATCAAAATATGGTTCTACGAGTTGGTTTTACTTACTAAGCTAGATTAAAAATTCTTTTACACACATGTTCTAAAAACTATTTAAGCTCAATCCCACTAAGTTCTGTCAAAGGAAAAGAAAAGCTAATCTAGTAGAAACAATTTGAGCTATCTTTGTAGAGCTAATAATGAAGAGCTACACTGAAAAAAACTGTTCGAGCGAACATGATGTTGAGCTGAAGGATTCATTTGGACAAGTAGAAGCAAAAATGGTTCTGCAAACTAGTTCGATGTGCTGATGTGGCAAACAAACACTTCCCTTTGAAAGATAAGAAAAAAGCTCAAACTTGCAAAGCCAAACTTGCAACCAAGTTCAAAACACACAACACTATCCCCCTTTTTGAGATTGGGTAAGCTCACAAAGTAAGCTTAAACAAGAGAAAGATCATGCACAACCAAACACATAGAAATAGCCTAAAAATTAGTTTCAAGCTCAAAATCACCATGCATATCAACTCAACTCATACATATAAATTATAATCAGAGAACTTAGCAAGCTTTCAACAACAAGCGTCAAGTTAAAGATGAGCAAATAATTATCATAACATAGCTCATACTAATCAAGCTTATAACACAATCAATCAATTAAACACCACATCTAGCTAATTATACACACATAATTCATAATAAGTTAAGTAATTAGGAGAACATTATAACTCAAAACAACTAAAATAGATGAAAATAACTTACCCAAGCATAAAGTAAGCTAAGAAATGTTGTACACTCATATATTAAGAATGTAGAGAAATCATCTTAACTATTTTTTGAAAAAACAACAAATATACAATCGCATCAAGTTTCTAATAAAAATAGCATAATAGCACATTCACAATCACATCTTACATCAATTCTTTCCTTTTTTTGTCAAATAAACGCAAAAATAAGCTCCCCCTATCATTAAAAAAATTAAGCTCAAAACACAAAATAAACATAGGTGATACAAACAAACAAGAGATATGCACAAAAGCTTAACTTAAAAAACATGTTGATCCTCTTAATCAGTGAACTGTCAAGCTCAAGATAGAGATCTAACAATGAGAGAACAACTAAACATAGGGGGAAAAGAAATATAAAAGGCACAAAGTAAATGAGAGATCCAAGTAGCAACTCAAAAAGCATTATATCTATGGATATTCAGAAGAGCTTTTGGATAAATCAAATGGATTTTAGAGAACTTGGAGAAGAATTGAGAAGAACAGAGGCAAAGAAGGATCAAAGACAAATTATGAACATTCAATCAAGAATAAAGTATCAAAGAAACAAAGAAGAGTGGAAGTTCCAAGAGAAATTCAGTAAGAAGGTGAAAAGGATTATAATGCAAAAATAGCAAAAATGCCTAGAGCATGAGAGACAGAGATCTTTATCATCCGAACACCTAAAGAAAGGAGAGTCTATATAGAGAAAGATATCAAGACTCTATACTTTACCCATGACCTCTTGGGGATGCTACATCCCACAAGCTTAGACCCAAAAATAAGGTCATCATCTAATCATGATCCCTATGAGGGAATGCATGAATCTATAGGATATGGCTTTGAGGACTCAANTTTTTTAAGTGTGGTATGTTTTTTTTTTAGTAAAAATGTCCGGAAAAAATCTATAACTCTATCATTCATATAAATTTGAGTTAAACAGAGAATTGCAGAAAGACCAGTGAAAAAATCCAAATAAACTTAATGCAAAAAAGAGTAAACTGACACCTAGCTTTTTAATGTGGTTCAACTGCTAGATTGGCTGAACCCCAAATAAACTTAATGCAGAAAAAAGTAAACTCACACAGAGCTTTTTAAGGTGGTTTGGCTGGCCTACATCTAGCAAAAAACTTTTCCTAGATCCTAAGAGGTAGAGTAATCTATTAATCAAAGAAAATTACAGGGCTTCTTGTACAAGCCTATACTAAGCACAATTGCTAGGCTCCATGTCATAAAAATTTGTTTCCACAAGACAAAGGAAAGAAAATACCCTGCTTTGTCTTAACATAGAGACTCAAGGGTTATCGAACTTTTTGAGAAAAGAAAATAAAGCTTTTACAAAGAAGAAACAGAAAGAGAGATTGAGAAAAGAAATTCTAGATTAAGCACAAGGCCAAAAACCAGAATACCAAAGCTGAGTTAGAGAGCTTCAATTTATAGCCAATATTATTTTTTGTCATTTTTAGAGTCACTCTTCAACCCATTGCTAATATGCTCGAGAAGGAGGTGGCAAGTTGTAACCATTAACAATTCATTGGGAAGAGTAGCTAAAGAAGCAAAAGCTATATCCATTACACCTTACCTGTCATTACTATATTTGGTATAAGGTTGAGATGAGTATTAAAAACTTAGTACAGAAGAAAGAGATCTATCATTTCATTTTTGGTGATAACGGTTCTTGTGGAAATAACAAAATCTACTTATATTGAAAATAATGGTTCTTTAAGCTTCAACTAAAAACTCTCCTCTTTTTATTAATAAAGTTTAGCTTGCTTTCTTAGTAGTCTAGACTCTAGCTTTTTGTATAATAGCCCTTTTCCATATAACCTTGTAATGCCCTTTTTATTTCTACTAATGTGGCATCATATTTCAGTGTAGTTTGTATAGAGTCAAAATCTAGTTCTAGATTAGTTCTAACTTTAAGAGAGCTATTGAAGCCAACTTATATTCTTCACTATGAACTTTCCTTCTACTTAGGCTCACATGGCAATGAGAAAATATGAAGCTTTTTTATTCTTATGGCTTTTCTGCTTTTTTTCAAAAAAAAAAAAATGGTTTTCTTGTATGTGTGATATAGGAGTTAAGATGGCACAACTATTTTGAAAGAGCTTTGTCGAACCAAAAGCTAGTTCTAAAGATTGGTTCTACAAGCTAATGTGCCAGGGTGCTCAATAGAACCCAAAATTGGTTCTAGCTTTTCTAGAAAGAGATGAGCTTTTCATCCTAGCTTGCATATATAGAAGAAAAAAAGCTGACATGGTAGAGCTATTTTTTACCAAGCTTTCATAGAACCAAGAATTGGTTTTAGAGCCAATTTTAAATACAAGCCTTTTCCGAAGCTGATGCGATAGAGATGATTGAATAAGCCCTTCGTAAAATCAAAAATGGCTCCACAAGCTAGTTTTGTTTGGCAATTTCTTTCTAGGTTGATGTGGAAGAGCTATTTTTCACTTCTTTGTATAATCAAAATATGGTTCTACGAGTTGGTTTTACTCACTAAGCTAGATTAAAAATTTCTTTTATGCACATGTTCTAAAAATTATTTAAGCTTAATCCCACTAAATTTTGTTAAAGAAAAAGAAAAGTTGATGTAGTAGAAACAATTTGAGATATCTTTGCAGAGCTAATAATGAAGAGCCATGCTGAAAAAAAATGTTCAAGTGCACATGATGTTAAGCAGAAGGATTTATTTGGACAAGCTATGTAGAATAAAAAATGGTTCTACAAACCAATTTGATGTACTGATGTGGCAAACTAACACTTCCCTTTGAAAGATAAGACGAAAGCTCAAATTTGTGCCAAATAAAAGCTCCACTATAAAGCCAAACCTACAACCAAGTTCAAAACACACAACAATATCCCCCTTGTTGAGATTAGGTAAACTCACAAAGTAAGCTTAAACGAGAGAAAGATCATGCATAGCTAGACACGTAGAAATAGCCTAAAAAGTAGCTTCAAGCTCAAAATCACTATACAACTCAACTCAACTTATACATATAAATTATAATTAGAGAACTTAGCAAGCTTTCAACAACAAGCATCAAGTTAAGCAAGAGAATCATATAGCCACTTAAAAATGAGCAAACAATTATCATAACATAGCTCATCCTAATCAAGTTTTTAACACAACCAATCAATTAAACACCACATTCAATTATTTATACACACACAATTCATAATAAGTCAAGCAATCAGAATAACATTAATGATTCATGTTTTCATTTGCTTCGACATCGGAGCCAAGATGCAATGTTGGATATTCAATGTTTTCATTAGTTTTTCATCAGTTTTTGTCATAGTTAGCAAAGCTCTTGTAGTTTTTTTTCTCCAAAGTTAGAATATTTTTTGAGTGCCCACAACAGGAGTTTAAGTGTGTATGGATCTTTATTCGAACACTGATGTACATAAGCACAATAATGTCACAGGAATAAAAATGAACTCTTTTGATAATCCATGAAGCACTAAGAATAGATTAATGTTTCCTTTAATGCACTTTACTTTAATGCATTTAAATTAAGCAATTAATTTCCCATTTTTAATGAACACAAGCACAACCACTTTGAGCATACATATAGTGCTTGGTAACCTAGCAATGCTTAATGTTTGGTAGCCCAGTAGTGCTATATGTGTTCAGGANTTTTGGATAAATCAAATGGATTTTAGAGAACTTGGAGAAGAATTGAGAAGAACAGAGGCAAAGAAGGATCAAAGACAAATTATGAACATTCAATCAAGAATAAAGTATCAAAGAAACAAAGAAGAGTGGAAGTTCCAAGAGAAATTCAGTAAGAAGGTGAAAAGGATTATAATGCAAAAATAGCAAAAATGCCTAGAGCATGAGAGACAGAGATCTTTATCATCCGAACACCTAAAGAAAGGAGAGTCTATATAGAGAAAGATATCAAGACTCTATACTTTACCCATGACCTCTTGGGGATGCTACATCCCACAAGCTTAGACCCAAAAATAAGGTCATCATCTAATCATGATCCCTATGAGGGAATGCATGAATCTATAGGATATGGCTTTGAGGACTCAATAAACTCAGCATGAGCTTTTGGTTCTTCTAATGCATCTTGAAAGTTACCTACTTTCCTACAATATAAGCATATCTGCTCCTCCTACAATAAAGCTCATTATCTTATAATAAATCCCTAAACTAGTACTTGGATTTTTAGAAGCTTGTGTATGTCTAGGTAAAGTAGTTACACCCAATGATGTTATTAGATATAGATATCTTTCTTTATTTAAATCCTTTATAAAAAATTTTGCTCTATGTTCTTTGGATGAGATATATGATAATTTTATTGTTTGCAAGTCTACTTGATTTCTACGAAAATGATATTTAATCTCAATATGTTTAGTTTTATCATGAAAAATGGGATTTTTAGATATAGAAATAATGACATTATTATCAAAATGAATAATTAATGGATCAAAGAATACTATATTGAAAAGCTTTAATACTTCCCTCATATAAAGAATCTGTGTGCAGCAGTGTGAGACTACAACATATTCTGCTTCAGCTGATGATAATGCTATAGAGTTTTGCTTTTTGCTCAGCCATGCTATAAGTCTATTACCAAGAAAATGATAGTTTTCATTGGTAAATTTCCAATCATCTTTATTTCCTACCTAATTTGCATTTGTAAAAGCTTGTAATTCAAAAGTTCTACTTTTTGGATATCATAGCCCATGACTAGTTGTTTCTTTTAGATATTGTAAAATTCTTTTAGCTACAATCAAGTGTGATTATTTTGGTTTTGACTAATATCAAGAAATCAAGCCTACTACAAAAGCTATATATGGCCTGCTAGCAATATCATAATGCAAGCTTCCCACAATAGATCTATATAGTTTAATATCAATGCTTCTTCCATCTTCATCCTTGTAGAGGTGTACATTTGTGCTAAGAGGAGTTGCATAAGTTTTAGCTTCTATTATGCCAAAGCACTTCAACATCAGTTGAATATATTTTATCTAAGAAACGAAGGTTCCATTTCTAAGTTGATGAATATGTAGGCCCAAGAAATGAAATAGCTCCCCTATCATAGGCATTTCAAACTTTTATTTCATAGCTTCAACAAATTATTTGCCTAAACGTAAGCTTGTTCCTAAAAACATTATTTCATCAACATAAATCTAAGTAACTAAAAATCCTATATTATCCTTTTTAATAAAAATGGTACTATCTAGAGGAATTTTAAATATCCATTTTCAACTAAATATGAATCAAGGTTAGCATACCACATCCTAGGGGCTTGTTTTAAGCCATATCAATCTTTTTGTAGCTAATACACATTATTTAACTGTTCAATGTCCATAAACCCTTTTGGTTGTTTTATATACACTATCTCTTTTATTTCTTCTTTTAGAAATGCTAATTTCAAATCTATTTGGTAGAGATTAAATTCTTGATAAGCTACAAAAGCTATGAGCATTCTAATATATTCCAATCTTGTAGTTGAAGCAAATGTATCTTCATAATCAAGTCCCGCTACTGAGAAAAGCCTTTTGCTACTAATCTTGCCTTATTTTGGGCTACTTCACCATGCTCATTCAACTTGTTTTTAAATACCCACTTAGTTCCAATAACATTAGCTTCTTTGGATCATGGGACTAGCTCCTAGGTCCCTTTCTTTATAATTTTCTTCATCTCTTCATCCATGTCATTCTTTTGACCTCACTTCCAAGAGCTTTTCTAACTGTTGAGGAATGAGAAAATTTGAACAACATGCTAATAATTCATGATCTATTGTTTCAACCTTATTCCTCCTTATCCTTTATCTAGTCCTAAGGATATCTACCATGGATCTGAACCTATGCATTCTTCTCCTCAGGCCATCATTAGGTGTAGCCTCTTGTTTTGCTTCTACCTCATCAATTGAGACTAGCTATTCTGCTTCAATTTTATTAGCTTGTTTAAATGTCACAATGTCATCATCATTTTCTTCTTTAATTGCATTCAATCCGTTCTCAACCATATTGTTAGTATCTTTTGATAATTCATCAATCTTAACATAAGGTGTTTCAACAATCTTTAATGTTTTTAAATTTAAGCAACGATAAGCTCTTGAATGACTAGAATATCTAATAAACAAACCATCTTCAAAACAACTATCAAGCTTGTGAACATTATCTTGGTTCTTAATATAGCACTTGCTATCAAAAATTTTGAAATATTAAACATTAGCCATTTTATAATATCACATTTGATAAGAAGTATTACCATTATTAGATCTTACCAAACATTTGCTGATGATATACACAGCTATTCTAGATACCTCATTCCATAGTTACTTTGGTACATTCTTCTTATTTATCATTGATCTAATAATCTCAAGTATAGTTCTATTTTTCCACTCTACAACACCATTTTGCTCAAGTGTTCTAGTTGATGAGAACTATCTCTTGATACCTAAATTTCTACATAGCTCATAAAATTCATCTGAGGTGAACTCACCTCCATTGTCAGTCCTAATAGCTTTGATTTTAATCCATGTATTAGTTTCAACCATACTTTTAACTGCCTTAAAATATTTAAATATTTCAAACTTTTTCTCAATACATGTTAGCCATGAAATTCTACTATAATCATCAAGAATAAGAAAGAAATATTTACTATCATTGAAACTAGCTATATTAAAAGGCTCATAGACATCTATATGTCGTAATTCAAGCTTATCTTTTCAATGAAAATTCAGTGGCTTAAAGATAGCTCTAGTTTACTTCCTATGTTAGCATGTAGAACATACCTCTTCCAAATGACTCACCTGAGGAATATCTTTAACACTTTGATTCTTGATGAGAGCTTGTATGTTTTTTGAGCTTAAGTGTCCTAGTCTTTTGTGCCATAACCTACTAAAATAAGAGTTTGAAATTTACGCTACTTATTTATAGAATACAAATTATTTCCTATTTGAGTAACATAAGTTTTAAAATCATTTTCTTTGTTCTCTAATATGCATTTCTCATTCATGAAGCAAATATTATAACATTTTCTTTAAAATATTCCTAAGCTTAACAAATTATAATGTAAGACATCAAAAAAATAAACATTATGAACTTCAAGTAAATTTTTATGAATTTTAACTAAGCTAATACCTCTTATCATAGCTTTACCTTTGTTACCAAAGCTTAATTTCCCTCTATTAAATATTTTTAGTATGATAAATTTTATTCTATCAATGGTCATATGTTGAAAGCATCCATTGTCAACAAACCATATCTTTGAGCTACAAGAGCTCTTTAAGGCTAACTGTATGAGGATATATCTTCTATTGATTAGTATCTAAACATGTTGTCCTATTCTTTTATTTGTTGAAAAGTGCTTAGTACCATGCAAATAATACATATTTTCATAATGAGAAAAGTTAATGGTTCTACAATTTCTTGCTTTATGCCCTAGCATTCCACAATTAAAATAATATCCTTGGAAAAAATTAGTTTTCATTCTTAGGCCATACCTAATGATTAGAATTCTTGAAGTAGGAAGAATTCCCTTACCTATTTTTGAACTAATTGTTTATAATTCTGAAGGCTATGTTTGGACATTTATCTTATGGGGTGATAATTTTATTGAAGATGGCCTTTTTGAGGATCCAAACTAAGTCAAAATCCCTCTTGTCATCACTTGATCATCTGTTGTTGCTAGTATTGTTGAGCAGTTCTAAGCTATGAGTAAACCTGCTAAATAAATCAAATGTGACTTGAGTAATATTATCTTTCATATCCTTGTTTAGCAGCAGTACATTCTCTTTTAGCTTTAAATTTCCTATTCAACTAATTCAAGTTTCATCTTTTAGCACTTGATTTCTTGCTTCTTTTCTTTTAAGACTTTATTTAACTTTTCATTAACTTTGACCATCATCTCCAATTGCTCCATTAGCCCTTCTATATCACTTTCCTCAATTTCTTCATATTTAGTTTCAACTATGTCTAATGAGTTTGGTCCATCTTCATCTTCGCTTAAGCCTGCAGTCTCATTACTTCTAGAAGTTTCTTACTCATTTCAAAAATCATCATCTGAATCATAATCTTCAATCATGGATGTAAATGAAAATACGTCTTGTGTAGCAATATTAATATCATTAGTTATGTTATTGTTGATGAGTGGCAAGGTACCCCTATGCTCAACCATAAAAATCACTAAGGTGTTACATGCGATCCGGTCGAATTCTATGGACTTATAGTTATCTCATACAATAGTTCCTCTAGGAAGTGAAACGGTGTTGAGAATGTTTGTTGTCTTTCCAACTACACTTGTAAGGCTCAAGGGTATGGTTTAAGTGTAATTGATGTATATGAATTTTTGTCATTTTATATTTTATAAATGTAATCACCTACAACAAGAATAAGGGTAGAGTTGATTGAAAACTAATGTCTATTGTCTATCTAGCCTAACACAAGTAACTGCCCCACTTTCTTAACACATCCTAAACACATATATCACTACTGGGTTACCAAACATTAAGCGTTGTTGGGTTACCATGTACTATATAAATGCTTGAAGTGGTCATGCTCATGTTCATTAATTCCTAAAAATAAATTGCTTAATCAAGTGCATTAAAGTAAGGAACAAGAAAGTAAAATGCAATAAGGAAAATATTAAGCTATTCTCAGTGCTACAAGGATTGTTAAAAGTGTTCATTTTATTCCTATCACACTATTGTGCTCAAGTACATGAATGCTTGAATAGAGAACCATACACACTTAAGACTCCTTCTACAGGCACTCAAAAAATATTTCTAACTTTGAGGGAAAAATGGCAAGAGCTTTGCTACTTTAGTTGAAAACTATTCAAAAACTAACTTAAAACGAGAGCCCAGGCACTATATTTATAGACTTGGAAAATATACCTCGACGTCAAATATTTGACATTGGATCCAGGCCCCGACATCACGTACACGATATCGCAGCCCCAACGTCATGTACCTAACATCGCGGCTGATACAAACGATGATTCATCATACCCCCACAACTGAATGAAAACTCATCCTCAAGTGAAGAAGAGGAGGAACAAGTTCTTTCCAACGTAAGATACTGGGTAGGTATGGGATTATAGACTAACATGACAAACTAACTCAGATGAAATAAACATATAGATTTTGAGTGCCCAAGTGTACGAAATTACAATTATTACAATAATGGGTATTCATGAGAAGAGAAGTGAACACCCTAGACAATATTGACATCCAACACCTCTTGGTAGTAGGAGAATAAGAGAGAGAGAGGAGATTCTTTGATCAAGAATGGTCCTTATTGTGTGGTATTACTACATCAGCCTTGGTGAAGATAGTCCCACTTCCAGTCCATGCTTCCCACTACAAGCACAATAGGATCATGAATTATTATGCAATGTGTAACACATAACTGTTAAATGCCTTATCTCATTGGTGGTTACACTCGATTAAGTTGTGATTGTGGTAGATGTGATGACCAAAAACGTTGGTGGCTAGAACACTGAGAAGTTAGTAGGCATATAGCCTAACCCCAAGCCCATGTGAGGGCCATGCTAGAAACAAAAATGGAGCACCCTAAATGGTCTTGTTAATCAAATAGAAACTTACAAGATGTTATGATGAATATGTGAGAAACGGGGTTTATACAATGTTACTGGTGGACATTGGGACTGGCTAAGCCAAAGCGTAGCAAGGCGTCGTAGCCTGAAAAAGATGGTGTAAGCATGAAAACATGTGTGAAATAGTGAGAAAATGCAAATGCTATGCTAAATGTAAAAGAGAAAGTACTTAAAAATGCAATAGAACTGAAGAATGAAAGTGCATGACCCCAAACTAGGGGGTGTAGAAATTGTAAGAAAAGTGATGAGAATGTTACGTAGTGTACAAACAGGCATAGTGACAATGTAGCAGTGTAGTCATAGTCTTTGGGATGTCTAGGCTATGGAACCAACATCTTCTATGGGGACTAAACCTACCAGGTTGGCTATTTCTATGTTCCGTGGGTGCAGCTGTGGACTGCATGTTGGCCAGTGTGCACCAGTTGTTTAACATGGTCCTAGAATGAAACAAAGTGGTAACTGTGCTCAAGTGCAAGAGTGCCAAGGATTCTTAGAATACCAAAATGCCAAATGCTCTTTTGATTTTCCAACCCCTAGAATGCTGAATGCTAGGGTATTTATAAGGCTAGGGTTAGCATGAAATGCAAATTAGGTGCCATGTGGCATGAGGGTAGATGAGGCTATGCTAGACCCTGCTATGCTCCAGTGGAAGTAGCAAAGTGTTACACTCTAGAGTACTACAATGGATTCCTAGAAATAGCTAAACTATGACTACATTCCCAAGAGTACATGTGCCAGAATTTGAATGACTGCAATGTATCTACAAATAGTGCAACTTGGAGGCTACACTCTAGGACTACATGTTCCCCTCTTCTAAGTAGGGTCAAGAATAGGTATAATTTGAGGAATCAATGAGGTGAAAAAGAGATACAAATTGTTTATCTTTCTTGCCAGAGGGATGTCAGAGCTAAGACAAAGGATAATGCTAAGTTTTGAAGGCTTTTAGAGGCTATTGAAGGTTTTTCTTCAGTGTTATGCTAGCTACGCTCTGGAGCATAACACAACACTTAGTCAAATTTTGCAAAAAACCTGATGTCTAACACTGGTTACGCTAGTTACGCTTTGGAGCATAGTAGAGCATAGTAGGGATACTTGGAAAAAAATTGATAGAATCTACAGTCTTTCTTCATGCTACACTAGCTACACTCTAGGGTGCTGCAAGAAAGGTAGCCTCAAGAGTTAGAAAATTTGCTAAATATTTCTTTCATGTTGAGCTAGCTTAACAGTTTCTTGCTTAACACTTAGGCAAAAATGGCCTTTGAAAAGTGTGCTATGCTAGCTACGCTAAGGAGCATAGCAAAGCATAGAAACCTAAGAGATAGAAAATTTGCTGAACTATTTGTTTCATCCCAAGCAATCTTGATAACTTCTGGCTTGGCACTTGAGCAAACTGGACATGAAAGTATGTTCTACACTAGCTATGCTCTAGAGTGTAGTAGGAAAAATGAGAGTGTAGAAAAACACTCAAAATTTTTTTTATGTAACTGTTTTTGACACTTAGAAAATCTGGCAAAATAGGCCTTGATGCATGCTACACTGGCTATGCTAGAGAGTGTATCACCAACACTTAGAAAAAAATTTGCCAAGTTTTGACACTTAGACAAATATATAGTTAAAATGCTGAAGCTTGAAATTGGTGGTGTTTCATTGATCCCTCTTTATTGACATCTAGAGGAGTGGCCCAAGAGATGTTGACAAAGAATACAAAACACCATCGTAAATAACACACCAACATTGCTTGTTAGTACCCATTTAAATAATTCTTTATTATGCTCAAGAGTGCTAAGGGAATAACAAATGGTAGGGAGTAGGTTAAGGAGATGGACCAAAGGATAACAAGTGGGAAGGATGCTCATTGTGCATGCAACTGTAGGATGAAGCACCATGATGGCTTGTTGCCAAATCATGATCCCTCCTTGGAGTGTTTGTGAGGTAGTCAACATATGGTGATGGCTTACGCTTGAAATTTTGACCTCTTGTTAGAGTACTTGTGAGATGGTCAATCCAGGGTTAGACTAGCTATGAAATGGTAGCTTTTCCATTTTTTTCTTGGGCACTTATTTTGTTCCATATTTTATTTTTTTCTTTTAATCTTTTTTCTTCTTTTGTTTTTTCCTTTTAGAAAATGAAAGTTTGTTATCGGACAGATTACATGCTACCCAACAAAATTTGCTTAGAGGTAACTGTGTTGTATCTATAGGATAGGTGTTTCCTCCCTGTGATGAATTGTGTTACATCTACTAGGGCTTTGACCAGCCTACAAAGGCTTCCCATGGGATGAGTTGCATTACATCTAGCATGGATTCTATGGCCAACTAAGAGAAGGGTGCCATGTGCATCAAAGAAGCTTATCGAGAGAGTTTGCAAGATGTGAGATAAAGAAAGGGGTAAATGCAAATGGGCTATGATAGAGTAAAAGGGATGTGCACTCTTAAGTGGCTTAATGAGTCCAAGTAGGCACATCAGAGTAGTGTGGTGACTTGCCACCATAGTGAAATGCATCTTTGAACAACTGTTGTAAAGGTTTCATCCTACAAATGCAACATAGAGAAAACAAGAAAAGCAACCACACCATGTGAGTAGAGAGTGAACTCTTATTTATGAGGACACTACAAGGGCTATGAGTGCTATGTCAGTTGTAGGTGCATGTAGTGTCCAAAGTAGGAAGGCTAGTGTAGGCATTGATGGTGGCAGACTACGAAAGCTCCAACAGTTACACTAAAAGTGAGCATCCAAGTGGCTAAAGACATTGGCAATGCAAGTGCTTGGGACTCCTCACCAAGGAAAAGAGATTGGAAACCTAGAAGCATGGTGGGGAGCCATGGTGCTAGATGCACTTCCAAGCCTAGGCAATGGTGAGGGCTAGAGGATGGCAATGTTGTGGCTAGGCCACAGTACCACTAGTACTCCAACAAGTGATGTTGACAATGAGAGCTCTAATCAAGATGACTGGCAATGATGGTAATAGCTCTGGAAGGTTAGCAACATGCCTAAAGGCATCTCTAGAGGATCAGCAAGATGTTGAGGATGATGATGCTGCAAATGTTCCAAAGGTCTTTTTCTTGACAACGTGAACTTCATTCTAGAACTGTAATGCCCCACCCTACCTAGCCTAAGAGGTGTGGGTAGGCACTTCCTAGTTGGCTGAGAATTTATCCATGGGTTCATGAATGACCTGGAGGACTAGGTCCTCTTTCTTAATTGGGCATTGATGCTGATTGTGATGGTGCTTTTGTTGTTGCTTTTCTTGGTATCACTCGATGCGATCAAGTGTTTGCATGCACTCCTTCTCTATAAAGTGGAGGTTAATGGTTCTCAACTTGTTATTCTGAACCTCATCAATAAAGCTTGAGAGGATTATACAAAGAAATGGGACCTACAATTCAAGAGGGAACATTGCTTCATATCCATACACAAGGCTATATGACATCTTACTAGTTGTTGTTCTACATGTCATGTGGTAGGCCCATAGCGCTGAGACTAGATATTCATGCCATCATCATTTGCTATTACTAAGCATCTTCTTCAAAATATTAGCAATGACATTTTTGTAGCCTTTTCTTAGCAATTCGCCTATGGATAATATGGTAATGAAAAGGAATGTTTAATGTCAAGGTATTCATAGAAGGCTTTGGTTTCTACACTACTAAACTATGGCCTATTGTCTATGACTATAGTCATGGGTAGACCAAATCGGGTCACTCTCTTATCAAGAATAAATTTGCAAACCTGTTGTGACATTGTCTTCCTAAGGGAAATGGCTTCAACCCACTTGGTAAAATATTTAATCACAATTATGATGAAGTTGTCCTATGGAATACCTAGGCATGATAGGTCCTATGATGTCCAACCCTGAACATTGAAATAGCCACATGATATGCATGGTGTGCAGTTCAGTGGGTGGCATGCACAATAAGTTGCCATGTCACTGACACACATCACATGTCTTGACCTTGGAAACATAATCATGCTCCATGTAAGGTCAATAGTAGCTTAAGCATTTGATTTTTACTACCATTGCCTTAGGTGCTTTGTGACCTCCACATAGTCCCTTGTGGACTTGATCAATGATCATCTACACTTCACTACAGCTAACGCAAGTTAGTAGTATTCCATTATAGGATCTGCAACATAAGGTGCTATCACCTACAAGGATGTACTAACGTGACCACTTTCATACTACATCTTTTTGGGTAGTGCTTAGGTGTTGTGGAGGCTCACCCTACTGGAGGTACATCTTAATATCCTCATACCACTCTTGGGCACAAGCTATGCTTCTCGTGGCAATGGATGCAATGCTTGTTATTTGAGTAATAGGTTTGATGCAATCCATTATCGAAGCAAGTAAGGCAGAAAAATTTTTGGGCACTATGCTTAAGGCTAAGGTCGCTAATGCATCAGTAATGGCATTCTTGTTATGGGAAATATGTTGGATATCTATGGTTGCAAATTGCTTGAGCAAGTGTTTTGCCAAGTCACAGTAAGGTTGTAAATGTTGTGATTTGCAAGTGTAAACCTCTGTAATTTGGTTGACAATAAGTTGTGAATCACCTCGAGCTACCATGTTTTGGATTCCTAAATCACAGGCTTCTAAGACACCTCTAAGTAGGCCTTCATACTTTGCTATGTTGTTGGTGTAATGGAATGCAAATTGATAAGTGAAGGATCGGGTCTCCTTGGAGGAAAACGTGATGATTGCAACAACACTAAACCCTAGTGAGGTTGACGCACCATTGAAGTGTAAAAATTCCTCAAAGTTTGTAGGCACATAGCTTATGCTATTAACATGCTCATCTAGAAATTCCAGATCTATTGTCACTTGATCATCTATTGGCAAAGCTGTGAGTTGTGTGGCTATTTCTTAACCTTTTATGGATGCTTGGGCTATGTAATGTAGGTCAAACTCTATGGTTATTACTTTCCACCATGCAATTCAACTACTTTCATAGATGTTTGTAGTAATTTCCTAGAGTATGTTGCTTTTGCAGATGATGTTAACTTAATATGAAAAAGATAATGTCTCTACTTCTTGTAGCTCTCCTCTACATCGTTATATTTTACTTCATGGGCTATTAACACATGTCTTAGGTAGTAAATAGGGACCTCTAAGCCATCATCTCACTTTTGGCAAAGTAGAGAAGCGATGGACGTGTCTGAGGTTGCAAGGTAAATATAGAATGGCTTATCTCCTTGCAAAGGGTAGACTGTTGGAAGTTGGGCTTGCTCCTTTTTGAGGTTGCCAAATGCCTCTTGGCATTGTGCTATCCACTCAAAGTGGATCCCCTTTTTGAGAAAATGTTGCATTAGCTATAACTTATTAGTCAACCTTGCGATAAACCTATGAACGAATTCCAATCTGCCCTGTAACTTGTGTAGCTACTTAAGGTTTTCTAGTGGTGCTAAGTTTGTGATAGCTTTAACCTTATTGGGGTCTACACATATGCCTACCTCTGATACTACAAAGCCCAACATGCAACTATTCTTGATGCCGAAGACACACTTCTTGGGATTTAGCCTAAGGTCATGTTTAAGGCAATGTTTGAGGACACAGTGTAAGTCATCTACATGGTCATGAGCTACCTTAAACTTAACTGCTATCTCATCAATGTAGTCATTGAGCAAGTCTAGTAAATACTCACTAAAGATATACGTCATTATGCATTGGTAGGTTTCTCTCACATTCTTTAGTTTGAAGGGCATCATTGTGTAGCAAAACATACCCCAAAGGGTCATGAAGGTTGTATTGAGCTAGTGCTCTAGGTTGATCTGAATCTTATTGTACCCAAAGAACCCATCCATGAAGGACAACAAGGCATGACAAGCCATAGTATCAATGAGTTGGTCAATACTAGGCAATGGGAAATCATCTTTGATGGTTTTCTTATTCAAGTCCCAGAAGTCTATGCATATGTGTATACTTCCATTTTTCTTAGGAACAATTACGATGTTGGAAACCCACTCTAAGTAGTCAACTACCCAAATGAAACAAGCCTTGTAAAGTTTGGTGATTTGATTACGAACCACCAACGCCACCTCAAGTTTGACCTTGCAAGTTTTCTATTTGTCTGGCTTTATGCAAGGATCAAGGATAATGTTGTGTTGTATTATGCAAGGGTCTAGGCTTGGCATGTCTTCGTAGGACCATGAAAATGCCTTGACATTATCATTGAGGACTTTAGTGATGCTTTGTGTGAGTTGAGGCTCTAATAAGGAACAGAGTTTTAGCGTCTTCGCCTCACCTCTACGCATTACTACAGGGACTTCAATGAGGGGATCCTCAATTATGTCACCTACCTCTAGATCTATAGCTCTAACTAAATGGTCTAGCCAATCTAGGGATGCTACATGTGTATCATAAGCTATGGGCTCAAAGTCTAGGAATTCAGTGTTTATGCATCACATGGAATCATCATAAGGTCCAATCAAGACCAAGGGTAAATGAAGATTCTCGTATACACTCATGTTGCAATCTTGCCAAGAATCTTGCAAAACAACCAGAAAAATTTCAAGCAGCACTTATCTTAATAAAGTAAAATGCATAAAATAAGAAAGACAATGCTATAAAAAATTCACTTAACTGTGTGATTGTGGGATCAAGTAAGCAAGTGTGGGAACCAATTTGGGACCTTGGTAGGCCATAGGATTTCTAGTTTAAGGTTGTGGTGGACCATGGATTACACAAGACACATTAGTTTAGAAAAGGCCAAGAAGGTTTTGAATGTGGGATTAGGATAGGTGTTTACTAGGCAATTAGAAAAAATGCAAAAAAAAATTCCAAGTCTAGGAATGCTAGAAAAGTTGAAAAAATTTTCTAACTTTGGGTGCTACACTCATCCCACATTACGTGCACAACACGAGACAGTACCCAAGTAGGTGACATGTCCATCACCCCAGAAGAGTATAGATAGGATCTTTCACCATGGTCAACCTATCATTTTTAAAAGTAAAAATGAGTAGACACTGAGCATAGCATGGCTAGGGCAAAGAGAGTCAGAGTGTAGTAGTGAAGACGAAGAAGGCCAGAGTGTACCCACTAACCATGATGCACCATAGTGAACCCCAACATGTTGGCCTCACCAATGTGGATGAGGGAGAACGTGTGTTGAGGTGCCTCCCTAGGAAATGCATAGAGAAGCGTAGGGATACATCATTGGCCAAGTATGGTGCTACACTCTACCCTTGGAATTTTTCCACATTGTTTACTTTGGGGTTTTGGGTTTTAGAGGTAGCCTACCCTGGGAAAGAACCTCCACCACTACTGTGAATACCATGACGGCCACGGTTATGACAAAGGAGTGCACATAGTAACGATTTTTGTGGGTTTCTTACTTTTTTGAGTTTTCTGCATGTGGGAGGGGGGTCAAGCTTTTTTCTACATACTGCATGGAACACAAGACAGGGCCAAAGTGGTTTTTTCTTTTTTTTTTCTTGGTTGCAGCTGAGATGGCTATAGCCTAACGCAAGGAAGTAGGGATGACAACAAATGAGTGTGACATGTGGGTGAAGTATTGCAGGAGGTAGGGATGTGTGGAAAGGCTATAAGACATGAAAACATAGAGCTTAATAGTTAGGATTAAGCAATGCCAAGCACAAAGCATAACGAAGTGGGAAGGGCAACTGCAAAGGTCACAGCTATGTCACATTTATATTTTTATACTTTGGAGTGCTTTGCTCTAATGTTATCTTCTTTCCCAATTGGAAGGTACGCTCCCAAGAGCATGACAAAAAGTTAGAAAATCTTTGAAATTTTCAAGGGTTATGCTCTATGGGGAGTGTAACCAACAGTTAAAACATTTTTGCAATTTTCAAGGGTTACACACTGTGCAGAGCATAAGCAATAATTAGAAATGTTTTGTAATTTTCAAGGGTTACACTCTGTGGGGAGCATAACCAACAATTAGAAAAAATTTTGAAATTTTCAAGGATTATGCTCTATGGGGAGCATAACCAAAAATTAGAAAATTTTTGACATTTTCAAGGATTACACTCTACAGGAAGCATAACCAATAGTTAGAAAAAATTTTATATTTTTCAGAGTTGCCGAGTATGAAAAGTATAATATTAGAGATAAAAAATGCAAAGTGCAAATGTGAAATGGATACATTAGTATTGTGCCCTATTGAGGACTAGGCACGTCAGATGGATATGTTAATGTCCCTTTCCTATGAGGTTCATGAGGAAAGCTAAGGATTTTGTTAATGTGCTAAGCATGATTTTAATGCATTTTTCTTAATCCTTACACATTTGGCTATTGGTTGTCTGATAATTACTAAATGTGTCATATCATAGCCACCAGTGTTTTCGCTAAGGTTCCAATGTCCACATCTACATTCTGTATGTAGCCATGGATGGAGGCACTTGATAAGTTCATCTTTATGCAAGGCTTGGTTAAAAACATGGTGGACTGCATTCAATAAATGGATCCTAAGATTGGTATGTTCATGTTTCTCTTCCTTACTTCACTGATTTGCTGCTTAGTCTATGCCTAATATTGTCTTGCCTATTCTATGACAATAGGTTCCCAACTTCGGTGGGATCCAAATAGGGTGGCTAAAGTTCATGTTGTGCCTAAGTTTTCCCCTAAAGTGGAGAAAGTGCCCCATCATATGTACGATGAGGTAAGTAAGTGTAGGCTCTCATCTATGAGAGCATTGTGGGAATGCAAGCACATTAACAAGCATCTATGGAAATGGGTGCATGAGCTCCAGGACAGGGGATGAGCCAAGATGCAACATTAGAGGACTTGTAGGACCGTTATAAATTCCTAGCAGCTCATGACCAAGGGGATGGTACCTAGCAAATAACTTAGATTGACTATGCCAAGTACTAGTCAGCCATTCATGGCAAAAATGAGGCCACCTGAGAGGTGATCAAGCAACGACTACAAATGGATCTACTAGTCATAAAGCACCAGGATTGGAAAGTGTTGGCGACCGTTTGGGACGCGACCACCAATGAGTGTCCTCGAACAGGATTTAGGTGCTTGCTGGTCTCTGGCAACACCAAGGCCCAGATACCTCCAAATAGACTCAATAGTTAATGTGAGTATGTGTGTGTGCTGTTGCGGTGAGCGATTGTGAAAAATGAAATGATTGCATTGTGTGTAAACTACAAATGACTTATCAATAAGAGATTCAGCCAACTTTGCCAAGTACTGTGAGTTATTGAGAGTTCATATTTTCTTCAATTGTCTAGTCTATGTGGTCCTTATAATACCTACTTGTAACAAATAAAATTTTGCAAAAAAATTTGAGCACAACTTCGCGAATCTACTTCTAATTTTCCCTAGAGAAAGAGATAGTTCCACAAGAAAACTAGAAATAGAGCAAGATTCAATGGAAATAGACAGAAAAGAAAGCAGATTTGTGTTAAGACCTCAAATGCTTAAACAAGGTAAAATGATATTAGTAAACACTTCGCAATAAAGCTATCCCAAATTCAATTACTACGAATTGTTCAAACTTCCAAGGCTCAAATAAGCAATTTCTTCAAGACAATCCTACTACGTTACCAAAAAATTGCTATGAAAACTATTACGTACGAGACTCCATTTTGGCTAGATAATGGATGTCAACAATTGCATTCAACAGAACCTTCAAAAGACTTGACAATTTCTGATTGAAATACCACGGAGATTCACTTTAAAGATAAAAGAAAGCTATTCCTGGTCCCATCAAAATACCAAATATTTTCTAAACCCTCTTGACTATTGAATCATTCAATAGCTTGACTACACGCAAAGGCTCTCTTACAACAATCCCAATAGCGGTTCTTATATTGCACAATAATAAAATTCAATACTAAAATGCCTTAAGGTTTTTAAACACAAGCACTTCTATGGAAAAATTTTAATAGAAATTTCTATTGTGCAACAAGAACAAAAAGAGAAATCTAAAAATCCCAAAATTACTTGCCAAGGATGATACTATCTAAACCACTAGCTAAACAATTTAAACAAAATAAAAAATAAAAAAAATAACTCACAGGACTATGACAAAAAGGCTGAAATCTTTTCTTTAGCCAGTCATCTTACAAGCAATCTTTTACAATGTCTTCCTCCAAGACCCAAAGTGACATGTCTCCAAGTGAGAGCTAGTAGTATCCCTAGTGTGATATATGTTTTTTTCTTACTCCTGAAGCCTTTTTATAGGGTTCAAAAGGTAGTTACATCTTTCAAAATATCTTAGCTAACTTTTCTCCCAAGTAAGGAAGTTATTTACTTGCCCAACAAGTTAGGAGATATAACTTGCCCAACAAGTTAGGAGATTACTTGTCCAACAAGTTAGGAAGTTATAACTTAGGAAGTTAGGAAGTTAGAAAGTTAGGAGAAAATCATGCTAACATTGGCATGTGTAAATATTACAAATATTGCTTTTGTAAGCAATAGCCTATTATTATTTAAAATAAATCCAAGATCCCCAATTTATTTTTATTATTTTATTTAGGATTTTAAATACTAAATGTCATTAAACCCTAGTAATTCTTGTGAAAGTAATAAAATGGATACTAACTAAATCCTCCCTTTTAGTTACACAAATATCCCAAAAATATCTTTTTCCTTTTTCTCCATGTAATATGTATATCTAACATTATGCATATCTAAATTAATTAATTTTAATTTAATTTGTCTGTGTTATAGCTAAGGGGCCCTTTCTTAAAATAGTTGAAACTCAGGGTATCATTGATGTAGAGCTTACGATGGTTCTGTCTTCTATTTTTCCATCCCTTCTTCCTTGATTTTTTCATAAAACAAGTGGTTGCAGCTGCATTTGACATCTAGAACAATGTTGTCTCCATTTTCTTCTAATAGCACCATCGAAACAGCAAGCGTCGGCAGTGGCATTGGCTCTAGTTTGTTTTAACCGAAGGAGGTAACATGTTGATGTTACCTTCATCTTGGCGGACAAACATTCAGCACAATTTCAGCATCCACCAGAATCATCCATTACCTTGCCCACACGTACGTCCATTTTTTGGCTCATCTTTTTATTCGTATACGTATTCTTGAATTGCTATTTAACTTATGCATGATAGAAATATGCAAGGAAAATGGTGGCAAATAAGAACAGATCAATAATGTGGGCTTTTCTGGTGGTTACTGATCCCATAGAGGATTCTGATCTTTGTTGTCTACACCACGCATCTGTCCACTAATCTCAAGCATGTCTCTCAAAGTTTTGAGACAAGCACGTCATTCTCGTGACGATGATTCTGTGTGGTGGCGTCGGTGCTTACAAGGCATCGCCAGGCCGCTAGGATAAAGCAGGTCACCCACATTCATCACTGGTGCAAATAGAACCTCCCCTGTGCATGGCTCCAAGGCCCAGGTGAGTGGCTACACACCGTAGAAGTTGCCCTGTTCGAGTAGGGTGTGGTTGAAGAAGAAAATTGCTATTGCTATAGAATCTGTGAAAGGCAGGCGGTGTGGAGGCATTGCCATGCAAGCGAAGCACAAAGCAGAGAGAGGGATTTTCCAATTTCGATGGGAAACTCGAGCAAAGCATTGCAGTGGCCATGGCAGTGAGCATTCTCCAAAGCGGTGATGACCTTGCCCATGTATGCGAGCTGGCAGCCGTAGGCATTGTAAGGGAACCCCACGCTGATGCCACCAATTTTGTAGCATTTCGATTCTGCAACAGTAGGGCTTGTTGCTTATGACGGCGAGTTCATATTGCTGGCTCTGCTGCATTCTTGCAGCGCAAAACCAAATCCTGCTGACATTTCAAATGTCATCTGTGGCTCACAGTTGGTTTTATTATCTTATTTTATCAGCATCTGCAGCTCTGATTTATCTATTCACACTCAGGATGAAATTTTTTTTTTGCAGATGAACTTGAATGTGAGGCTTTACCCTTGGAAACCTTTGATTTTAAATTTTCAAGTCCAACTGTTCCATGAAATGGCCAAATGTGCCAACATTTTTGCCCCCTTAAAAGGTTAAAGAAACTTATGCAGCCTCATTTTTTTTAAATTGAAACATACCAAAAATTTCATTGAATTTTTACAGCTGAACAAAACTCTTTTTTGAAGGAAAATTTTCATCAAACATAAGGTTTGAGGGTATAAAAACCCCCTTCCTAGGAAAAACAACAAACTTTGCATTATCAAGTCCTTCATGGACTATTCTTGGGATGGAAACTGAATTGTGAGGGTTACCCTAGTAGGAATCCTCATCTCTCTAACTGTTTTATAGGAAATTTCTACTGTGATGAAGGTTGTTCTGTTGTTCTCTAGCTTGGTGGAGCTCTCAACTTAATCTAATGGAACTTTTTCTTTAGCACTCTTTTCATTCTCTTTTTCAGATGCATTCTTCTATTCTTCCCAATTGGGTCCTTCATTCTCTTATTGGGATATGAATGCTTCTTCCCATGCCCATGATGACTCTTCATTGGTTGGTTGCTCTTCTCTTTTCTCCTCTTCTTTGGTGCAATCTCGATATCGCCCCCAAACATTGGACTCTATCTCCAAACGTCTTGTGAGGAAAGAAAATTCATTGGACAACCAAGCCATGAAAGGATACTCCTTCGGAGCTCCACATGATCTAGCTTTTAGGTAAGCCTTCAACACATGTTCAGGCCAACATCCCATCACATATGGAATAAAAGGCTTTCTCATTGCTCTCCCAAACTCCATCTCCTCTTTCAAAATTAGCTCTCTCTAACTTACTCTACTCAACTTGAATTGAAAGATGATGAAATCCTAGGCAACGCAATCCTCTTTTTATAGGTGCTAGAAATTTGAAATCCCCCCCAAGAGTCTTCAACCAATTTTCCTTCTTTTTAGGCATTCTAACCATTTGTCACAATCCTCACTAAGTGGTGGATGAGTCACCTTCTCCACTTGTCATACTTATTGAATTCCACTTGTTTCACTTGTAGGCTTCCACTTACCTCGCTTGAAGGAAAACTATTTTTTAAATATATTTACTATTATAATATACTATCTACTTATCTAATTATATATTAATAGCATAATTAAACATAATAATTAATACTATACCTAGTAATATTCTACCTCATAGTATATACATATATTATTTTGTGTAAGGACATCTTCAAGCTGTATGCAATTGTCCCAAATAATGTTTTATATGCAAAAAATTATATGGAAATTGCAATTCCATGTCATTCAAAGTTCATAATTTGTAAGTATCCTCTAACAATTGCTTTGTAATTTGAAAAGGACCAATCCATGTCGGTGTAAACTTATTCGGTTTCTTCATATTCCATAATAGGACGAGGTTCCCTATCTTGAAAGTTCTTTTCAAAGCTTTCCTATCAAACCATCTTTTAACTTGAGAGGTATTCTGTAACAAATTATCCCTTGCTTTATCTACTTCAGCTTCTCTTTTAATAAGCAAAGTCATGAAACTTCTATCTTTATCAATTTTTTCACTATATCTTTGTACGAATTCAGAAGCTGAGCTTACAATCTTATTTGTGATTCTCGCTAGAAAACCATAAACTAAGTTATATGGTGATGTCCCAATAGCTCTCTTGAACCTAATTCGATCTGACCATAACGTGGATTGTAGATAATCGATCCAATTTCCTAGATTCCCATTCATCGATTTCTTGATATAAGTAATAAGCTTTTTATTGGTGGATTCTGCTAGGCCATTTCCTTG